>CAUYLG010061490.1:0-33274 GCA_963573385.1 Cacajao melanocephalus | reverse complement strand
GCTGGAGTGCAGTGGCGCGATCTCGGCTCACTGCAACATCTCCTTCCTGGTTCGAGTGATTCTCCTGCCTCAGCCTCCTGAGTAGCTGGGATTACAGGTGCCTACTAACACACCCGGTTAAGTTTTGTATTTTTAGTAGAGATGGGGTTTCACTGTGTTGGCCAGGCTGGTCTTGAACTCCTGACCTCAGGTGATCCACCTGCCTTGGCCTCCCAAAGTGCTGGGATTACAGGTGTGAGCCACTGTCCAATCTCTCTTATAATGCTAAATTCCACTGCTGAAGCCTCCAGAAATGATCTCTTCTGCTACATCAAGCCTGGGAGTTTACACAATGATATACTATGTTTTACCTTCAAAGATAATGTTCCTAACATGAGTAGGACAAAGTAGAAATCTATATTTTTAGAAGCTGTAACGGATTTGGGCTGTCTTACTGTCACAAATGTATGCTGAGGGCATACATTTGTGAGTGAGCAGGTTGATAAAGAAAGCTAACTAGTCAATAATGAGAATGAGCCAGGCTGGCTGTCCATCTTCAAACCAACGGAGCTAGCCAGTCCAGGGTGGAAACCAGGATGGGGAGGGAGACCCATCAGTGGAGAATCCACTCCCGCACTCTTGAGCAGTGACTTTCAAAGAGGGGAAGGGCAGTTTCTAAAAACATATTCGAAATTCCCATTACTTTTCTTTCAGCCATGAAAGACAGGAAATGGAATCTTTTGTTCACCAAGGTGGCAAAAAGTTGCTAAATACTGCTCGGAAAGAAATGCCACGGATCCCTTCCTAAAGAATAGCAAGTCATCTACAAGAAGGCAGCCCTGCTTAAAGAGATCAGCACTCGCATGCGTAAAGATTTCCAAGAGTTCTGAAGATAGCCAGCCAGCACTGCTTATCACACACACACGGCGATCCTCAACTACTGACTCCACCCCAAGAACACTGTGAGGTTCAAATGATATTATGTGAGTGAAGATGCTCTGAAAATTTGCCAAGTTCCACAGAAATCCCAGATATCATTATAAGCAAAGAGCCCAAATTTTATACGGTTAGAAAAGAATATTAAGTTTCCTACGTCTACCCACAGTGAGTACCTGCTGGGAGAAAGGTGAGTGGTGTAAACAGTTCTTTTCTGGGCACCAAATTTACTTTAGGCAGGAGGGAGGGTGGGACAGAGGCTGATGCTTTATCATTGGTGAGCTGGTGTATCTTTGGAATTATTTTTAATTTAAAACCATGCAAAATGAATGAGCAAAAAGACCAGTGCATTCCAGCCCTAACCATATTAATTATCTTCACAAAATCTGCTTTAACTTTGTTTTCTATGTGAAGCTCCCTGACTCATTTAATTCTACTGCAGTTTCAACGTCTCTAAAATTCTCCATCCACTCTCTCCCCTACTTTCAACGCAGCTGTTAATCCATTCTGGGGAGGAGAGAACTTAGCCATCTGCTCACATTCTGACAAAAGTTAATTTGGCACTTTTTTTTAAAACACTGACTTTCTAGCCACAAAATAAACTAGCAGCAAATGGTATCTACCAAAGAATGTCCCAATCATAATCATTGGGAGAAACTATGACCCGCACAGTAGCTACATTAAGACCAAAAACTTCCCATACTATATTCCTATATAGCAAATATTCAAGCTGTATTAAAACGAATTATTGCAACTTTCCATTAGTATATGGCCACTCCAGAATTCACCCAACCACATTCTATAATTTATTTTAGAGAAATATCAAATGGAAAACTTTCAATTCAAAATAAGAACTTAATGTATCACACAAAGCATCATTTAGACTGGAAGTGTGTTTTCAACTGGTTCCTCCAAAATTTTCATGGCAACAAATTACTTGGTAAAGCCAGAAAAAAGGGGTGAGAAGGAGAGCCTAGTAATAAAATTCTAATTTTTTAAGTCTATAAATCTGAAAGTATCTCTAGTCCTGGTGCCATGTACAACGACAACCTAAGGAGCAGCAGATGTGCAGCCATTGTCATGATTCAGCAATGAGCCACACGACAGGTGAAAAGGGAACACGGAAGACCGTGAGGTTCCATCTTCAGGGGCCACACTGCGCACCTGACAATCAACTCTAGGGAAGAGATCATTCGGCCTCGGCAGACTTTCAGCCCAGTCTGTACCCTGTCCTTGGGTAAGCCCACTGGCACACACACAAAGCACAGTTTGAAAGATCTCCGAAGAAAAAAGAGTTTCTCTTTTAATAGGTGCTAAATCTAGTCAATTCTCTGCTGTTCCCTTCTTCCTGCCCCAAGTTAAAAATGTTGCCCTGTAAGTTTTACTGATTTACTATGTGGGAATCACATGGTTAAGTTAGTTGCTGATGGGCAATTAACAAGAGTATTGCCTAATTGAAAAGGGGAAAAGAAAAATCACTGTGGTCTGTGGTCTCCGGAAAAAAAAAAAAAGGAAGTGGGAGCTGTGTGAGGAGCTGGTGTGCAGTGTTCTTGGAGTAGGGCTGTCCCCAGATGGAGAAAAGCCGGCCAGGCTGTGCCAGCCTCTGCAGACTCTGTTTTCATCTCTACAGCTGCTTCGTGTCACCAGCAGAGCCCAGGGATGATACCAAGTACATTGTGAGAGCTGATGCTGGAGTTGGCAGATGCCCTGGGGCAGGCGCCATGCAGAACACACAGAAGTGGGGTAAGTGAAAAGGTCCCTTCGAATTCCATTTCATTTCCCTTAGAAAACAAAACAAAAGCCCATACTTTGCAAAGACACAGGACAGGAAATAAGAAGTTAAAGAATTTAAAATGTCCCCTCTGTTCTCAGAGCCAATTGTAAAAAAGTGCTCAGGGTTCCCCACCCCCACCCTGCATTTCTTTAGTGTAGGTCCTTTTGGCTTTGATGGAAGCAGCAGAAACAGAGCTGGGTCCCTCGCAATGGGAAATTTATTTCCCCGAAGTTGGAGCCACAGGGAGTGTAAGAGGTACTGTGGTTCCACCATCCATGCTGGGTCCAGCTCCTCTGAAGAGCTATTCCAAGAGGTCCTGAAAAAGACATGCACTATATTACCAACAGACCACAACACTCCTACTTCAAAAGCAATCACCTAGTTTCTGGGCTTGCCAAATCTTAGGGTTATTAAATTGCCTTGGCCCTGGCATATCTTGATCATGAATAGAAGACAGATGTTTTTTTTCAGGTGTTGGCGGGGGACTACCATTCAAGAAGAAATAGCCTCACCTCATCTGAGTCATCATGATAACCACTTTTATTAGTGTGGGAGGCTGTGTCCAAAGCATCCACACCATCCACGCCATTGGCCTCTGCATGCTGCTGTAGCACAGAGTATCGATGCACCAGGAACCTGTGAACAGAAACCTCCTTAACACTCGCATGCCCCACAGGGATGTGTTTCTTACAGGACTGTGGACTTTCTCAGTTTTATACACTCAGGAACACATCACAGATACAGAAAGCACAGTCCATGGTTGACATATGAAAATGTAAGACATGAGAAGATTTGGGCCTGATTTTTCAGGAACAGTATTGCAAATACCTAGTTTTTGGCAAGAGCAGACTCAGCCATATGCCCTACACTGGCTTTCTGGCTTGAACTCAGTACCTTGGATTGACTTCTGTGTTCCTTACCTTCCCCCACAGACATATTTCTTCACAATTAGCACTCCTGCTACAACTGTGACCAGCATCAATCCCACGATGGCCAGGATAATTGGAACAGAATTTGACTTGGAATTCTTGAGAAATTAAAACACAAACACAAAAGCTTTTAGGCATGCATATCCTAAGACTGAGGTCAAAGCAGCCACTCATTCCCCTCATCTCTTTATGAATGATCTGCAGTCCTGATGCACTTAATGATGGCTCTTTTCCAACCCCCCAAGATGAACCATCTCAGTGTTACCAGAAGAATATTATAGCTGGCATAGAGTCTTCTGAATTCCACCTGCCTTGAACCTTCAAATTTGGTGGCTTAAATGTCAAAGTTACACTGGAATTCTTGGCAACTGCCTACATCAGGTATGACTCCTCCGCACTACCACTGTTCACAAGTCTTGGGGCTTAAGGGTGGAGCAGGAAAGGGAGACTACTATAACAGTGGGCTGAATGACTCCAGAACAGGGCCATTATCTGGGAAGAAGCTGTGTCAATGCTATACCAGGCAAGCCATTATATGACACCAAGATTTATTTTTTTACTTAATTTTTGATATGTTATTACAAATAAGCCTTATCATATTGTTGTTTGCATGTGACCTACCTGCTGGAATATGTGTTTTCAATGTATCCCATTGGAGGCGGAGCTGGATTCTGGAACAAGCTGTGTCCCTGTGGGTGGGAGTCCTGTGCAATCCCACACACAAACACTCTGAGGATAGCCACCAGGAGCCCAAGACAGGGCTGCACAGAAGGAGGAACTCACCCCCTTACAAATACACACACCCACACACTCCTCTCCCACCATCTCCTTAATCCTACCCCTGGTCAGTCCCTCATCCCTTAGGATGGCAGAGGAGGGGCTGCAGGTTGTCTAGCTTGACCTCTCCTATTATGGATTAGGAAACGGGCCTGCTGTTTAGCATCTGAAGTCATGCTGCTGGTCTAGTGCTTCTTTATCAAGAGGTTTCTTCTTTATACATCTCCAAATCCACAGGTAGTTGGATTTGGATGCAGTCTCATAACTTTTTTTTTTCTTAATTGAGACAGGATCTCACTCTGTCACGCAGGCTGGAGTGCAGTGGTACGATCACGACCCACTGCAGCCTCGACCTCCCAGGCTCAGGTGATTCTCTTGCCTCAGCCTCCTGAGTGGCTGGGACTACAGGCACACACCACCACATCCAGCTAATTTTTTTATTTTAAAGATGGGGTTTCTCCATGTTGCCCAGGCTGGTCTTGAACTCCTGGCCTCAACTGATCTGCCCACCTCAGCCTCCCAAAGTGCTGGGACTATAGAGGTGTGAGCCACTGCGCCTCACAGGTAACTTGTTTCTAAATCAAAACCAGCCCATCACCATAGCTCAACTTTTCACTTTGAACATACTTAACATGACTTGGTCAAAGATCTGCCCTACCTATTGTCCAGTGCTCTTCTCTTCCACACATGCACAACACCAGGTCATGGCCCTTCACAATCTACTTTTTTGGATACAGAATCTTGCTCTGTGGCCCAGGATGGAGTGCAGCGGTGGGATCTTGACTCACTGCAACTCCCACCTCTCGGGTTCACATGATTCTCCTGCTTTAGCCTCCAGAGTGACTGGGACTACAGGTGTGCACCACCACAGCCAACTAATTTTTTTAATTTTAATTTTTGTATTTTTAGTAGAGACAGGGTTTTACTCTGTTGGCCAGGCTGGTCTCGAACTCCTGACCTCAGTGAACCACCCACCTTGGACTCCCAAAGTGCTGGTATTACAAGTATGAGCCACTGCGCCTGGCCCACAGACAACCTTTTTGGGCTTTTCTAAATGACTCTCAGCCTCAGAATTTTCCATAACTGTATGACTTTAAGAATTTTACAACTTTACAGAATTTCATCCCCCCACCCTCAGTAAGAAAAGAGCTTTCAGTAGGGTGAGCTTATCACTGGGTTACGTGACCCATCCTTCATGCTAACAGCTGCCTGTGTATGGGGAAACCTGACCACTTTGTATCATTAACAAAACTCCCAATGCTTTAACTTTGATTTTTCTTGGCAGAACACAAAATCCTATTTGTACCTGAAAACTAGACCTACTTTAACATACCTGCTTTTCTGGACTCAAAAAGTTGCTTGTGCATTTCTTTTTCAAGTCTTTTACTTCTCGAACTGGATTTACCCCACCCTGGCATTTGTCCCCTGGAATTTTCCGGTACCTACCAGGCAGAGAAGATTTGATAACATAAGATAAGGATGTATTCCTGGGTCCCTGCCTATTTATTGGAAACATGACTTGAAAAGCTGCCAAAAAGCTTCCCATCCTTACGTCATCTTTCAGGCCTAGGGGGATGTCCACAGGGATGTTTTGGGGGATATTTTGTGTAGTTTCAGGCCTTGAGCAAACTAAGCATCTCTGTCCCCGGCTGCCGGGAACATGCCTGTTCTTTCTACCTAAGAGGCTGTGCCAAACAAATGTGACCCCAAAAAGGCTCATTAACAAGTGGTACAAAATGGGATGGGAGAAGCTCTCAGGGGAGGGAGGTAATGAGGCCCCTTTAGAGCAGCATGTCCAATATGGTGGCTACTGAAACTAAAATTGATTAAAATGAAAATTTCAGTTCCTCGGTTATAATACTGTCCACAGCCACGTGTGGCTAGTGACTACCACATTGGACATAGCAAATTACAGAACACTTCCATCACCAAAGAAAGTCCTATCAGACAGAGCTCTCCCTGCCAGTGCCTAAACTGTGCCAGATGAGAGATGGACATTCACGGTGGATGGGATGCTCTGTCGTTCTGCCTGTGGGCCCCTCGCCTGTCCTCCCTGCCTGGGGGTGGTGGGCAGAAGGCAGGGGTGCAGGATCCGGCCGAGCTTGTTCTCCTGCCCTCTGCCTCATGTGTTGGTGGGGCTGAGTCCTCTGACACCAGGCACCTGTGGCTCACCTCTTGTACCTGTCCCTTGAGGGAGGCCTTCACATCCTGCCCGCCGCCCCAACCCCTCCTAAAAGAGTGCTCTGAAGTAGGGCTTGGACTCAGTGTGGAGAAGCAGTTTTCATTCTGAACAAGGACACCTCATCTGTCATGACAAGGGAGAAAAGGCCACCTCACCCATTTGTTGTTAGGTGTTCTTCTCTTCCGTACAGACAAAACTCCAGGTCGTGGCCCTTCAGTTCTGGCTGCTCCACACACTTGGAGTCATTTTCTGGACGGTAGTAGCCAAAATCACTGCAAGAGTCAGCAAATAAAGTACCTTTCAGAGCAGCTGGAAGACAGTGACTAGCAATGAAGGGTTATGTGGGGCAGTGGATGCTTAACATTCCAGTCTTGGGTTGTTAGAAAGTTTGCTCAGGAAGGCCTGTGACACCTCTGAAGGAGGTTCATTTAGGAAAACAGACATGGAGAGGGCTTCTTTTTTGAGATGGAGTCTCGCTCTGTCACCCAGGCTGGAGTACAGTGGTGCCATCTCGGCTCACTGCAACCTCCACCTCTGGGGTTCAAGTGACCCTGCCTCAGCCTCCTGAGTATCTGGGATTACAGGCAAGTGCCACCACACACAGCTAATTTTTTTATTTTTAGTAGAGATGGGGTTTCACCATGTTGGTCAGGCTGGTCTCGAACTCCTGACTTCGTGATACGCCCACCTTCGCCTCCCAAAGTGCTGGCCAGAGAGAGCTTTATTGAGGAAAAGCAGCTTATGGGACTGACCTGGTGGGTGTAGGACTAGCTAGGGTCCCAAGGCTGTGCACTGCAGGCAGCTCAGGTGCAGGGAGGGAACTGATGCAGCCTGCAGTAGGGTGGGGACCCACACAGAAACCTCAGCATCAGCAACAGCTCTCAATTCAGGGATAGTTGGCAATTCTTTTTTCTCTTTGTTTTTTTTTTTTTTTTTTTGAGACAGGGTCTCGCTCTCTTGTCCAGGCTGGAGCATAGTGGCATGAACACTGTAGTCTCAATCACCTGGGCTCCAGTGATTTTCCCACTTCAGCCTCCTAAGTAGCTGGAACCACAGACATGCAGCACCATGCTCAGCTAATTTTTTGTAATGATGAGGTCTTGCCATATTGCTCAGGCTCGTGTTGAACTACTGGGCTCAACTGATCCATCCACTTCAGCCTCCCAAAGTGCTGGTATTACAGGCATGAACCACTGCGCTTGGCTAATTTTTGTAGAGACAGGGTTTCCCCATATTGCCCAGCCTGAACTCAAACTCCTGAGCTCAAGCGATCCACCTGCCTCAGCCTCCCAATGTTTTGGGATTACAGGCATGAGTCACTGTGCGTGGTCCGAAATTATTTTCTTCACCTCCAAATGTCATTATGATATTGCCCTTGCAGTACATAGCAAATTTTTCTGTCTTCCCCACTTCTGTTCCTCTTAGCTTCTTAAGTCTTTGCCTCCCATGTGAACACCTTCTTCTGCCCTCCATTCCACCCCATCTCTCCATAGGGCCACCCACTGCTCTCCTTTTCCTGTTTTCCCCAAAGAAACAATGTCTGCTGACAATCTCCAGGGCTGACTCCCCATGAGCATCCTTGGTCCCACTCCTCCAACCTGCCCTGGGGCCTTGCTTCCCTGAGCATAAGGGGAACAATCAATCTTTCCCACTCAGGTGGCAGCTTCTCCTTAGCCTGCATATGTATTTTTTTTTTTTTTGGGGACAGTCTCATTCCTTTGCCAGGTGCCAGGCTGGAGTGCAGTGGCGCAACCTCCGCCTCCCGGGTTCAAGCAATTCTCCTGCCTCAGCCTCCCGAGTAGCTGGGACTACACGCATGTGCCACCACACCCAGCTAATTTTTTTGTATTTTTAGTAGAGATGGGATTTCACCATGTTGGTCAGGATGGTCTTGATCTCTTGACCTCATGATCCGTCCACCTTGGCCTCCCAAAGTGCTAGGATTACAGGTGTGAGCCACTGCGCCCGGCCACCTGCATATGTCTTGACCTTAGAAATTACTTCCTTAACCCACCTCTCCCTTACTACCCACATTTTTCAAAACGTTTTTTTACTTGTCCTATTTTATTCATTTTTCTTCCATGCATTTTGGCTTTGACCCCCTCTGCAACTTTGAAAATTAGTGTCTGGGCTGGGCGTAGTGGCTCACGCCTATAATATTAGCACTTTAGGAGGCTGAGGCGGGCAGATTACCTGAAGTCAGGAGTTCAAGACCAGCCTGGCCAAGATAGTGAAACCCTGTCTCTACTAAAAATACAAATAATTAGCCGGGTGCAGTGGTCCCAGCTACTCTGGAGGCTGAGGCAGGAGAATCGCCTGAACATGGGAGACAGAGGTTGTGGTGAGCCAAGATCGCACCACTGCACTCCAGCCTGGGTGACAGAGCAAGACTTCATCTCAAAAAGAAAAGAAAAAAGAAAACAAGTGTTTGCAGTGCCCCCAAGGCTCAACAATCATCAAATTCAGTGGAGTTCTCTCTGGTCACATTCCCCCAGACAACCCATTCTGCAGCATCTGACACACCGTTGTGGCCCTGCCCATCTTGGCAACGGCAAGGCTGTACTCATCTGTTTCTCTGGTCACCGCATGCTCTTCTTTTTTCCTAACCCATATACGTAGTCTTTTGCCAGGGGGTGGGGGTAGGTAGAATGCATTCTCTTGCTTTTTCTCTATCTGTTCTCCCTTAGTGAACACAACTATTTTGGGGTTACAACTAAAACTTCCAGATTTTACCTCTCTCAAGTTCTAATCCTGTATTTCAAATACATGCTGGATATTACCACCTTAAAATGCTGACAAAACCTCAAAGAAACAAGACATTTCTCCTTTGTGCCAGACTCTCCTTATCCCTTCCATATTTGCCCATGACACGACTTCCTTCCCACTATCTCAGTGGAACATTTAGCCTGAGCATCCTCCTTGAGGACCCTTACTTCTTTATCATGGCCACTATGACTTCTCCAATGGCCTATCCTCCAGAACACCCTTCCTTGATCATGCTGTTGGTGTCTCTGCTCACAGCAGTCCACTGGCGTTGATGACCTCCTTCTTCCCAGACACTCATGGTCGAATCCTACCATTTGTCAATGCTCAGCTCATACCGCCTCCTCAACAAGGCCTTCTTTGACCTACTTCCTTTCAGCTCTAGATGAAATATTCTCTTCCTTTTCGAAATCCTCACGGCACCTGCCACCTTCTGTTTTGCAACAAATTTTCCGTTATCACTTTTTTCATTGCCTGTGCACAGCTGGCATTCAATGAGTATTTGGGGAATATACAGATGCCACTTGTATTTCAAGGTTTTCCTGTTAAGCATTTAGGAGAGTGGGTATGGAAAACAAAAGATGCTGAAGATATATCACCCCCTCTATAACAGGAGGAAATTCAGGTAAGAGTTTTAGGTATTCAATTCAAAAATTCTGGATTTTTGTGAGTACCCTTCTCACTCATAAAGGACCCAATTCCCAAACATGTGGGCTCTGGAAGTGAGATGCCACCTTCACATCCCAGCTCTTCCAATTCCCATGAGCAAGTCAGTCATGTCCTCTCTGTTGTGAGGTTAAATGTCAATTGCCTAGGATAGTGCCTAGAACAGACTTGGTGCTCAATAAATGTTAGCTGCTATCATGCTTACTATATTATTATCAAATATAATGTGCTCCCAAGAAATCTGGGGCTTAATGGTAGAAGCAAACCTATAAATAGTAATTAAAGGTCTGGGAGCAGTAGCTCGCACCTGTAATCCCAGCACTTTGGGAGGTCGAGGTGGGTGGATCACCTGAGGTCAGGAGTTCGAGAACAGCCTGACCAACACAGAGAAACCCCATCACTACTAAAAATACAACATTAGCCAGGTGTGGTGGTGCCTGTCTGTAATCCCAGCTACTCGGGAGGCTAAGGCAGGAGAATCACTTGAATTCGGGAGGCAGAGGTTGCAGTGAGCCGAGATTCAGCCTGGGCAACAAGAGTGAAACTCCCTCTCAAAAAAAAAATAGTAATTAAAAAATAGTAAGCGCTGTAATAGAACTCTGGGGGTCTAGATGAGGGAAAGCCCATCTAGTGGTGATACCCGAGCTAAGTATGAAAGGCTAAGTGGGAAGTCGCCACACTTGGGGGTGAAGCAGGGACTGTGGAGAGACTTTCCAGGCAGAGGAAGCATCACGTGCAACGGCATGGAGCTCTGAAGAACCATGGCATAGCTGGAGAAGAGCAGGAGCACAGGTGAAGAGCCTGGCATACATGGAGTCGAGGACGGGAGAGAATCCTTTAGAGTATTACAGGTTCATCCATGACCTCTAGCCCTACTGGAACACAAAGGTGATCCTTAAGGAAACAGAGAAGGGAGGACCCTTGAGCATGCCACACACAGGTGTGAGCCATGCAGGAGGAACCATGCTGCGTCAGACCTGCATTTTGGTCGGACCTGTATTCTACTGTCACCTGTGGTTTGAGAGAACATGATGCACAGGGCCACGGCTACTATCTGCCTGCCTTCTTTGTCCAAATCCTTTAGGATCTACTTTTATTTTGTGTCAGTATCTTTTGCAGGTAACAAGTTCCATAGATTATATCTGTGATGTGAAGCAGTTCCACTTATTTGCCTGAAAATTACCTCATTTAAGCTATCCAGGGACTCCTTGCCCTTATATAATCAAGTAACCCTATGCCAGCCAAGTAACCAATCCTTAAGCCTGGATGGTCCTGAACTCTAGGGAGTCCACTCTGATGGCCTCTAAACCTTGATGGGACCATGACTATACTGATGTCACCTCTAGTCTCAGGACCAATCACCATCTCTCTGTCTTTATTCTTGGAGAGGATCCAAAACCTAGTGCCCCACCTGCTGAGCTCATGCTGTCAGGCTGTTTTCTTTTTCCTTTTTGTTTGAGATGGGGTCTCATCATATTGCTTAGGCTGGTCTTGAACTCCTGACCTCAGGTGATCTACCCACCTAGGGCTCCCAAAATGCTGGGTTTACAGGCATGAGCCACTGTGCCAGGTCTCAGGCTGTTTTCTCAAGTCCAATTTCCTCTTTGCTCCTCTACCACTTTTTTTTTGGTGCTTTTGTCTTTTCATTTTCTACAGATTTTTGTTTGTATTATTCTCTTCTTTCTTATATCACTTCTCTCCTTCCCACCACTGTCAACTCAGGATTTCTGGGGTCTATTGCTGGTTCTGCCCAATAATTAACTATCTAATATGATTATATTATCTGTCCAATTATTAACATTTTTGGTTTCCTTTCTCTGTGCCTCAGTTTCCTTGATAAGAAGCAGCAGTTCTCCACTCATGGGGAAAACGGTTTCAGTTTTTTTTGAGACAAGAGTCTTGGCTGGGCACAGTGGCTAGTACCTGTAATCCCAGCACTTTGGGAGGCTGAGGTGAGTGGATCACAAGGTCAGGAGTTCGAGACCAGCCTGGCCAATATGGTGAAACCCTGTCTCTACTAAAAATACAAAAATTACCCAGGTGTGGTGGCAGGTGCCTCTAGTCCCAGCTACTTAGGAGGCTCAGGCAGGAGAACTGCTTGAACCTGGGAGGTGGAAGTAGCAGTGAGCTGAGATCGCCCCACCGCACTCCAGCCTAGGCGACAGAGCGAGACTCCATCTCAAAAAACAGCAAGAGTCTTACTCCGGTGCCCAGGCTAGAGTGCAGTAACACAATCTTGGCTTACTGCAACCTTTGCCTCCCAGGTTCAAGTGATTCTTGTGTCTTAGCCACCTGAGCAGCTAGGACTACAGGCACGCATCACCATGCCTGGCTAATTTTTGTATTTTTTTTTTTTTTTTTTTGGTAGAGATGGGGTTTCACCATGTTGGCCAGGCTGGTCTTGAACTCCTAGCCTCAAGTGATCCACCCACCTCGGCCTCCCAAAGTGCTGTGATTACAGGTGTGAGCCACTGCACCGGCTGGATTTCAATATTTGTTAGCCGTATAAAGAAACTGTCTTTCACCTCCTCCAACAGGGAAAGCGAGACAGAGCAATCTGAGGAATGCTGATACCAGAGAAAGTCCTCCAGGGAACAGAGGCAGATGGAGGGCTGCTTGGTCACAACATAGTCTCGGCCATTCTGACACACGGATGACTTGCGTAGCCGCAGAAACTGTTCTTTATAGCCCAAAATGCAGCCATCTTCATAATCTTCAGGGTCTGTGGAGTGTGCCAGCCATATGGTATAGTCCTTCTCTTCACCTAAAGGAGAGACAGACTTCAGGAAAGTGCACAGCACAGAACCCACCCACGGGAGGCAGCTGCCAGGCTATAGGAAGAACAAGGAGAGGGAAAGTGGGAATGTCTGACTCAACCTATTGCTTCATTTTGGAATTGCAAACAAAAAGTTACATTAGTCTAGAGCCTACTAGCAATTGCATTTCCTCGTGCCAAAAGAGTATTCTTTCCATCTCAACAACCATCTGAAGACTAGGAAAAACCCTATTTGTTTTGAAGTGGGAAGATGGATAGAAAATCTCTGAAGTTCCTTCCAAACCAAGAGGCTGCTGTCTGTGTGTCTTACACACCTACGTCCTCAGTCAGCAGGCGCCGTCATAGGTAAGCAACCAGATATTCTACACTCAGGGCCAGAGAGCTCTGTTTAGGACAAGATACTAATTAGCCAAGAGCACAGGTTCAATTTCACCATATGTTCATCGGCTTAAAGCAGAAGGGAAAGCATCCTCTTCCTAGACTTCTAGCTCCAGTTGACTGGTTCTCAAATGCAGATTATTGATAAACATGGTTTCTGGCTTAGTATGTCGTATCATCTACTGGAAAAATGACTCAAAGCCTGTGACCTAAAGACAGTGGATTAGGCTTTTATCCTTCGGGATATGAAGACCAGCATAGAGCCCGATAAAGAGCAGGTGCTTAACAAATCTTTTAATGACATTAAACTTTAGGGGTAACTGGAAAACTGCCTGCTGAGGGGAGAACTCCTAAGCCAGCTTCTATATAGCCTACAGAATGGATTTAGATGACAGCGACCCTCAGGCATTAAATCTATTTGAACATCTTATGGAAAAGTAAGGTCCAAACCAAGGGTCTGCTTCTTCAGGAGTCACTGAATGAACATGCTGAGGAAATGAGCCCATGACAGTCTCAAAGGACCAAATTCAAACTGAAGTTGAATTTGGAACTTAACGTCTGCAAACGTTAAGTCTTTTATTGTATTATGCCAACTCGCAACTACAGGTCATCCTTTTTCCAGCGTTTTTCTTTATCCCACTTATTTCTTAGTATAATGCCAGCACCTTTGTTTGGCACTGAGGTCAGGGTTTGCTTGTGCCATTTTGGGAACACTGTTCAGTGAACATTGTGAATCTTTCTCTGAAGCTATTTTCTGGGTCTTTAATATTGCTTAATGTTAAAATGATAATATTTTGGATATATTGTTTATTTTATTAATATCATCTTCCTTTTTACTTTTATAACGTAGCTGACAGAATAATTTCAATGACATATGTGGCCCACATATTTCTCCCGGACAGTGCCAGCACCAAGAACGAGGCTGTTTTTCTGATGCCATTCCATTAATTAACCACCCACACAAAACATCTGTCAATCCTCTTTCATATGCATATGTATCTGCTGATTTCAGCCAAAAGAAATTAAACCATATTGATTATTTAGGAAAATGGGCTTACAAGTTTCTGGTAGAAAAGGTCAAAGGAAACACTCACAGTTCCTTTCAAGGATATCTTTAAAATCAATGGTGTAGGAGACCCATTGGCTGGTCAGGAAAGATTCTGTGAAGCCCCAAATGCTGATATTCATGGACCTAGCTCCAGGTTCTGAAGCTAGGCCAGTGAAATAGATGGGGTCCCTGGTGAATGTGTAGGTTTGCCAGCACTGACCTTCGTCTGTGGAGAACCTGAAACCACAATTAGAGAAAGATCATGACAGAGGATCAGTGTGTACTGGGAATTCAGGAAACCACTCTGGCTGTTTGATCCCAAACCAGACAAAACCCCTTATATTTAGGTGATGGCTTATTGGCTCACAACTATTTTAACTTTTTTTTTTTTTTGAGATGGAGTCTGCTCTGTCACTAGGCTGGAATGTAGTGGCCACAATCTCAGCTCACTGCAACCTCCACCTCCTGGGTTCAAGCAATTCTTGTGCCTCAGCCTCCTGACTAGCTGGGATTACAGGCACATGCCACCATACCCAGCTAATTTTTATATTTTTAGTAGAGACAGGGTTTCACCATGTTGGCCAGGATGGTCTTGATCTCCTCACCTCGTGATCCACCTGCCAATGGGATTACAGGCGTGAGCTACTGCACCTTGCCAACTATTTTAACTTTTAGTGTCTGTGGTTAACAGGCTAGGGAAAAGAGAGTAATTGAGAGTATGAAAGTAAATACATTTACAGAAATTATTTCAAAGGAAAGAGAGGAGAGTGACCCAGGTGAGAACTGGGTTTTAAATTAATAAATTCAAGGCTGGACATGGTGCCTGGCCTTGAAATAAATAATAATTAATTATTCCAATTAATATTGAAATAATATTAGAGACAAGGTCTTGCTATGTTGCCCAGGCTGGTCTTGAACTCCTGGGCTCAGGTGATCCTCCTGCTTTGGCCTCCCAAAGTGATGGAATTACAGGCACTGCACCAGAAAGAATGTTTTTAAGAAGTGACAAATTTGTTAGCTAGAGACAGTCAGAGGAAAAAGCAATGCCATTTAATCTGTGCTGCCAATTAAAAGCAATCCTTTCTAGAATCTTACCTACAGCTCTGTCGAATGCAAAAATTTGAATCATGGTCTGTAACATCCCCCCAGTAAACTGAAGAACATTCCCCTAGTTGCCCTCTATGCAGACAGTGTGTGTGAGATGAGCTCATGCATACTTAATCACATTGATAGGACGGCTGCTGTGCTCAATGGCCACAATGATGCCTCCAGAATCCAGGATGGTGTAATAGTGGGGTCCTTCCAGCATCTTTGTCCAGGAGTAACCCCCATCATCTGAGATGTACACATCTGGAACCATCACTGAGATGGCATCCCCCACGCTACCTGCAACATAATCCGCCATCTCATCAGCACAAACAGGCAATGTAACAGAGAGGATTTACTCATGAGAGAATAATTTTGAATGAATTTATTCTGATTATTACCCATCAAGCCTCTTTTAGTAGGAAAGAAGGCCCCCCAAAACTTGGGAGAAATTGTGTTGCTCTTTCTGATGGGAGTTGATGAAAAACCCAAAGTATTGTTATAATGTAAGAAATTCTACCAAAGGAATGTAAAAACATCCACAGTGTTTCTTCTCAGAGGGTTCAGAGCCCGTGGCTAAGTTTCAGTGTGCTCAGCCACTGTTTCAGTTGGACGTGGTGAGTGGGAGCTGCTTACCATGAGCAATGACAATGCCTACGGCATTCGGCTCTGAGAGTGGGGCCATTGGAACATTCAGTTTCTGGGAGATGCTGTATGAAGCATGAATATGAAGGCTGCACTGTGAAGAAACAAAAGCTTAAATTAAAACCAGAGACAATTTCTTTAATCATCTCACAGAGCCCTTCCAATAAAACTTTAAGTTAACCCAGACCTAGGTAAACGTACCATCTTAACTATTTATTTAATATTAGGTATATAGTTCAGTAGTGTTAAGTATATTCACATTGTTGTGCAAAAAAACCTCTAAAACTTTTTTATCTTACAAAATTCAACCACTAATTAAGCAATAGTTCCCTACTTCTTCCTCCTGCCAGCTCCTGGAAACTACCACTTTACTTTGTGTTTCTATGAATTTAGCTACTCTAGGTACCTCATATAAGTAGAATAATACAATATTTATTATTTTGTGTCTGGCTTATTGCACTTGGCATAATGTGCTCAAGGCTCATCCATGTTGTATTAATAGCTATGTCAGAATTTCTTCCTTTTAAAGGCTAAATATTATTTATTTGTGTATGTGTGTATCTGTATCCACATACACCCCACATTTTATTTACTCATTTATCTGTCAATAGACACAAGCTGCTCCTACCTTTTGGCTATTGTGAATAATGCTGCTATGTACATGGGTGTATAAATATCTTTTTGAGACCCTGCTTTCAATTCTTTTGGGTTTATACCCAGAAGTGGAATTGCTGGGTATGATAATTCTATTTTTAATTTTTTAAGGAACTACTATACTGTTTTCTGTAGCAGCTGCACCATTTTACATTTTCACCAACAGTGCACCAGGGCTCCAATTTCTCCATATCCTTGCCAACTTTTTAAAATAGCAGCCACCCTAATCTGTGTGAGGAGACACCTCACTGTGGTTTTGACTTGCATTTTACTAATGATTAGTGATGCTGAGACTCTTTTTATACACTTGTTAGTCACTTCTGTATCTTTTTTGGAGAAAGTCTATTCAAGTTCTTTGCCTATTTTTCATTCAGGCTATTTATTTGTTGTTGAGTCGTAGCTCAGTGGCATACTCTTGATTCTGAAATGTACTAGAATATTTGGAAGCAAATATACAATTATTTCCTCATATGTAACCTGTCTCAGTTTATTTTTGCATTACATCAAAGCCTCTGACAAATGTTTAAAGGATGACTCTACACAAATAAACCTGATAACCACCTGATATACCTCAGACACTGTACGAGATGTAGTGGTGGTTCGAAATAAGACCCAGTCTTGTCTTTAAGAAACTGGTGTCTTAGGCTCCAGGCCCACTCTCACAGACCCAGGCTCCAGGCCTGTCCCCAAGGTGCCAGGCCCCAGGGCTCAGCCAAGTGGACCCCTGCATCAGGCCAGCCCCTGCAGGCTCAGGGTAGGGCCCACCCGTGCACCAGGTTGGCTCCTGTATATCTACTGGGCTCCAGGTGTTCCACCTAAAGATCCACTTAAAAGGTCCACCCTAGTAGATCCTACTGCCAGGCCTACCTCAGAGGACCCAGCCTCCAAGCTACCCCCAAAGACCAAGGCACCAGGCCCACCTACCTGCAGAACCTGTCAGCTGCCCCCTAAGAATCTCTGGATGAGCTACCTGGTAAGGGCTTCCCCTACTGAAGCCATCTGTAAAGGACTATGTGCGTAAGGGGGCATACAAGCTCCAAGTAGAGATCAAAAAAAGATATTTCACACAAATCGTTGCCAAAAGAGAGCAGTGGCTATATTTATATCAGACAAAATAGATTTTAAGTCAAAAACTATCATAAGAGATACAGAAAGTTACTACACAATGATAAAGGTGTCAATTCATTAAGAGCATATAACAATGGTAAATATAAATGCACTCAACATTAGAGCACCTACATGTATAAATCAAACATTAACAGAACTGAAGGAAGAGGTAGACAACAATGCAATAATAGTAAGGGACTTCAATACTGTACTTTCAACAATGAATAGATCGTCCAGACAGAAAACAAATGAGGAAAGAGCAAACTTGAACACCACCATACAAATGGACCTAACAGACATACACAGAACATTCGATCCAACAGCAGCAGAATATACATTCTTGTCAAGTGCACACAGAATATTCTCCAGGATAGTTCATATGTTAGGCCACAAAACAAGCCTTAACAAATAGAAGACTGAAATCACCTCAAGTATCTTTTCAACTACAACATTATGAAACTAGAAATCAAAAACAGGAGGAAAATTCACATGAATATGAAAATCGAACAACATATTCTTGAACAACCAATGGGTCAAAGAAAAGGGAAATCCAAAAAATATCTTGAGACAAATGAAAACGGAAACACAACATACCAAAATGTAAGGGATGCAGCAAAAGCAGTTCTAAGAAGAAAGTTTATGGTGATGAATTAAGAAAAAAGAAAAATCTCAAAAATCCTAACTTTATACCCCAAGGAACTAGAAAAAGATGAACAAACTAAGCCCAAAGTTAGCAGAAGGCAGGAAATAACAAAGCAGAAATAAGTGAAATAGAAGTTAGAAAAATAATAGAAAAGATCAATGAAACTTAATTTTTTTTTGACAAGATAAAAAAGTGACAAACTTTTAATTAGAATAAGAAAAAAGACTCAACTAAAATTAGAAATGTAAGAAGAGACATTACAACTGATACTACAGAAAAACAAAGGATCATAAAAGTCTACTATGAACAATTACACATCAACAAATTGGATAATCTAGAAAAAAATCAATTTCTAGACACATACAGCTACCAAGACTGTATCATGAAGAAGAAACAGAAGATCTGAACATACTATTAAGAGTAAGGAGGCTCAATCGGTAATCAAAAATCTCCCAACAAGAAAAGCTTAGGACCTGATGGATTCAATGGTGAATTCTAGCAAACATTCTTCAAAGAAGAATTAATACCAATCCTTCTCAAACTCTTCTAAAAATTGAAGAGAATGGAAGACTTCCAAACTAATTTTATAAGGCTGGTATTACACTGCTATCCAAATCAGACAACGACAGTAGAAGAAAACAAAGTTACAGGTCAATATCTCAATCAGGAACAAGACAAAGACGCCCACTCTCACCACTTCTGTTCATTATAGCAATGGAAGTCCTAGCCAGAGCAATTAGGCAAGAAAAATAAATAAAAGACATACAAACCAGAAAGGAAGAAGTAAAATTGTCTGTCTGCAGGTGACATAAACTTATATAAAAAAAATCCTTAATCTTTAAAGACTCCACCAAAAATCTGTTAAAACTAATAAACAAATTCAAAAAGTTAGATTATAAAATCAACATATAAAAATACAATACACACTAAAAACAAACTATCCAAAAAAGAAATCAAGAAAATTCCATCTACAACAGCACAAGAAAAAAACATAAAAAAAAAACAACTTAGGAATAAATTTAACCAAAGAGGTGAAAAATCTGTATACTAAAAACTACAAAACATTGATGAAAGAAACTGAAGATGACAAAAAAAAAAAAAAAAAAAAAAAAAGGAAATATATCCTATGTTCCTGGATTGGAATAATTATAATTAATATTGTTAAAATGTCCATACTACCCAAAGTGATCTACAGAGTCAATGCAATGCCTACTATTTTGACTGTCTTTTTTACTATTATATGGTTATAAATAACCCTCTTTCTGTGACAACACAGAACAATCCAAATACATATTAATTAATTAATTAATTCATCAGATGTTTACTGAGTACCCACTATATTTCAGGTACTGTTTTAGGTACATGAGGTACATCAAGAACAAAACAACCAGGTGTGGTGGCTCACATCTAATCCCAGCTGGGAGGCTGAGGTGGGAGGATCATTTGAGGCCAGGAGTTCGAGACCAGCTTGGGCAACATGGCAAAAACCCATCTCTACCAAAAAATACCAAAATTAGACAGGTGTGGTGGTACATGCCTGCAGTCCTAGCTACTCCAGAGGGTGAGGTGGGAGGACTGCGTGAGCCCAGGAAATTTGAGGCTGCAGTAAGCTATGATTATGCCACTGGACTCCAGCCTGGGTGACAGAGTAAGACCCTGCCTCTTAAAAAAAAATTCTAATGGTATTTTTCACAGAAACAGAAAAAAAATCCTAAATCTTATATGGAACCACAAAAGACCCTGAATAACCAAAGCAATCGTGAGCAAAAAGAACAAAGCTGGAGATATCATGCTACCTAATTTCAAAATATACTATAGAGCAATAGTAATCAAAACAGCATGGTACTGGTATTAAAAACACATACAGACCAATGGAACAGAATAGAGAGCACAGAAATAAATCTATGCATTTATTGTCAACTTATCTTTGACAAAGGTGCCAAGAACATACAATGTGAAAAAGACAGGCTCTTAAATAAATGGTGCTGGGAAAACTGAATATCTATATGTAGAAGAATGAATTTCAACCCTTATTTCATGTCATATGCAAAAATCAACTCAAAATGGATTAGAGACATAAATGTAAGACTTGAAACTGAAAAACTACTAGAAGGAAACATAGGGAAAAAAGCTTCTTGACATTAATCTGGGCAATGGCTTTTTTTGATATGACCCTAAAAGCACAGGCATCAAAAAACAAAAACAGACAAATAAGATTGCATCAAACTAAAAAGCTTCTGCAAAGCAAAGGAAACCACCAAAAGAGAGGAGAGAGACAATATATGGAATGGGAGAAAATATCGGCAAACCAAACATTTTATAAGGGGTTAATATCCAAACAAATCAATAGCAAGAAAACAAATAATCCAACTAAAAAATAGGCAAAGGACCTGCATAGCCATTTCTCAAACAAAGACAGATAAATATAGCCAACAGGTATATGAAAAAATGCCCAATGTCACTAATCATGAGGGAAATACAAATAAAAATCACAATGAGATATCATCTCACCCGAGTTAGAATGGCTATTATCAGAGAGATAAAAGATAAGTATTGGCAAGGACATGGTAAAAAGGGAACCCTGTATGCTGTTGGTGGGAATGTAACCTGGTATAGCTACTATACTATGCAATACAGTAAGAAATTTCCCTAAAAAATGAAAGACAGCAGGGCAGGGCACAGTGGCTCATGCCTGTAATCCCAGCACTTTGGGAGGTGGAGGCAGGCAGATCACGAGGTCAGGAGTTTTGAGACCAGCCCGGTCAACATGGTGAAACTCCATCTCTACTAAAGACACAAAAAATTAGCTGGGTGTGGTGATGCACACTTTTAATCCCAGCTACTCGGGAGGCTGAGGCAGGAGAATCACTTGAACCCAGGAGGCAGAGGTTTCAGTGAGCTGAGATCACTACACTGCACTCCAGCCAGCCTGGGCAAAAGGGTGAGATTCCATTTAAAAAAAAAAAAAAGGAAAGAAAAGAAAACGAAGGACAGAACTATCAGCAATCCCATTTCTGGGTATATATTCAAGAGAAATGAAATTGGTATGTCCAAAAGATACCTGTGCTCCCATGTCCACTGCAGAATTATTCATAGTAGCCAAGATACAGAATCAACCTAAGTGTCCATTGATGGATGAATGGATAAAGAAAATGGAATATTATTCAGCCTTAAAAAAGAAGGAAATCCTGCCGGGCATGGTGGCTCATGCCTGTAATCCCAGCACTTTGGGAGGCCGAGGCGGGTGGATAACCTGAGGTCAGGAGTTCGAGACCAGCCTGACCAACATGGTGAAACCTTGTCTCTACTAAAAATACAAAAATTAGCCAGGCGTGGTGGCACATGCCTGTAATCCCAACTACTCAGGATGCTGAGGCAGGAGAATCGCTTGAACTGGGGAGGCGGAGGTTGCAGTAAGCCAAAATCGCTCCACTGTACTCCTGCCTCAGTGGCAGAGTGAGACTCTGTCTCAGAAAAAAAAAAAAAAAAGGAAATCCTGTCATCTGTAAAATCACGGTGAACCTGAGAGGCATTATGTGATGTTGAGTAAAATGAGCCCAGCACAGAAAGACGGAGACTGCATGATCTCACTTACAAGTGGAATGTAAAAATGTCAAACTCACAGAAGCAGGGAGAACAGTGGCTTCCAGGAGCTTGGGGTAGGGGGAGATGAAGGCCAAAGGGTACATAGTTTCAGTTATGCAGGATGAATAAGCTTTAGAGAGAAAATATACATTGTGACTATAGTTTAGAATACTGTACTGTTACTTGAAATTTGCCATGAGATTAGATCTGAAATGTTCTCACCACACACACACACCCAAGATAATTGTGAGGTGACGCATATGTTAATTAGCTTGACTGTGGTAATCATTTCGCAATGTATACATATATCAACACATCACAGTGTACACTGTAAATATATGTAGAATTTTTATTTGTCAGTTATGTCGCCATAAAGCTGGGGAAAAAAGAAATATATGTCAGAAACAAGTTGAGGTATGCAGCCAAATGAAAGTTAGTGCTCTAAAAGAGGTTCAAAATGGCTAAAATGGTAGATATTATGTATATTTTACTACAATTTTTTAAAAAAGAGGTTCAAGTAAACGATTAATGAAATGAAGAGGAATGATTAGTTCTAACTGGATGGTCACTGAGGATGGTTAGGATTTCCATGAATCCTAGTCCGCTGGGGTTGGGAAAGACAGGCACAACTTCCCCCAGAAATAGTGTGGGTGTTCAGGGAAAGGCAACAGAGAGCCCACCAGGAGAGAACCTTCACTCACCAGGTCAGGGACAGGGGCCATTCACAGGCCAAGGGAGCCACATCGAGTGCTGGGCAGGGAGAGGCATGGGGAGCCTGCAGGCGGCAAGGCAAACACAGAGGCCACTGAAGCTGCCCAGGCTTAAGATGAGGAGGGTGGCAGCCAGGCAGGGCCAAGGCGGAGATGGGAAACAGGGCTCAGAGGGTTGCGCAGACGCAACAGTGCTTGAGAGTGTAAAGGAGGAGAGTGTGTTGGGGTGGTGTAAGGAGGCACACTTTCTCTCACCATCTGAGGCTCTTCAAACAAAACAGAAAACCCTGCCTAGAAGAGCAAAGTGTATGTCAGTGACGGGGATCCTGAGGAGAGCTTGGGAACTACTGGTACTTCAGTTTCTGAAGGAAACTCCAGCTGTCCCCACAAGCTCCTCTCACAGTCTGTGACAGCCAGATAAAAAGCTTGTTTTCCTCCCTTTTTTCCTTGCCTGCCAAGGCCTGCCACTTCTGGCTTTGGCTCTCCTGGAGTGACACCTCTGTAGTTCCAGTTCCCAGTCTCTCTGCAAGGAGGCCTCTAGTGGCCTTGGGAGCCTAGGCAGAGGGAAAGGAAGAGTGGATCCTCTTCCTTTTGCTTCCGATGAGCAAGCCTATGCACTGCTTATGAAAGGCGGAGCTGTGGCTCCTTGCAGAATTTCTACAGTCTCCCAACTGCCATACTAACCCCTAACTAATCACCAGCCCCTCTGGCCATTGTTTTCATTCAGCAGTTTAGTGAACCACAAATTGTTATCCCTCAGTTTTGTTCTTCTTTAAAAGACAAATAATCCATGGTATTTTGACCTTTCCTCAGTTCTTACTTCCCAAATTCTAAGTTAATTTCATTACTCTCATCTCCAAACTTTCCATCTTATGCTGAGGACCCTAATCAAGTATGAAACTTCATCATCCAAAAGCCTGGCGCTGATCAGAGCACAAGGGAAAGGCTGCTGTGCTCTGCACACACTGGAGCAAACAAACCTCATTCTTGTTTTTTGCTGTGGCATCACATTCACTGTTTTCAGGCTTCCTCAGGTGCTTCCACCTTCCTCCTTGGTCAAAAGTAATCATGGTCTGGATAGAATTATCTGAATGGGAAGAGAATGGCATTAAGTCTGATACACTGGAAGCACCTAGTTAGATTCAATTTATCATTGCATAACTCTCTCCTGAGACGGTATAGCACCTGGAGTCTGACAAGCTTCTAACACCTTACAAAACTGCTCAGTGTTGGTTAGGAATGGAGTAGCGCTTTAAATATGCTATTTGAGGCTGGGTGCAGGGGCTCACGTCTGTAATCCCAGCACTTTGGGAGGCCGAGGCAGGTGGATCACCTGAGGTCAAGAGTTTGAGACCAGCCTGGCCAACAGGGGGAAACCCTGACTCTACCAAAATACAAAAAATTAGCTGGGTGTGGTGGTGGGCTGTAATCCCAGCTACTTGGGAGGCTAGGACAGGGGAATCACTTGAACCCTCAAGGTGGAGGTTTGCAGGGAGCCAAGATTGCTCCATTGTAGTCCAGCCTGGGCAACAAGAGTGAAACTCTGTCTCAAAAAAAGATATTTGAAGATGTCTCACCTGAACAGGACCCAATTAATTCCACAAATTATCTAGGACTGATACTCTCTGAAAAAGATACCTTTTAACTCCTTACCAACATCAACAGGCTGATGTCCGTTCTCCTTCCTTGCTTGCTTGCTTGCCTGGGAAGCAAAATCTACCATAGGAAGGCAACCTAATCTTTATTCAGACAAGGTCATGACACTAGGCTTGTTTTAGGGACTCCTGAGATTGAATAAGTGTGCACAGCTCTGGCTTAATAACTGAATTACTGTCTCTCTCCTACTCCATATCCTATCTTTCTTATACCTTTCTTTTTTTCCCTTGTCTCTTCCCCATTCTTATTTTTAATGATATAAGCTGTTGCAGGTTTTAAATTCAGAGATATCCTTTGAGTTTTCTTTTATTTGTATTTATTTATTTATTTTTGAGACGGAGTTTTGTTCTTGTTGCCCAGGCTGGAATGCTATGACACAATCTCGGCTCACTGTAACCTCTGCCTCCTGGGTTCAAGTGATTCTCCTGCCTCAGCCTCCTGAGCAGCTGGGATTACAGGCGCCTGCCACCATGTCCGGCTAATGTTTTGTATTTTTAGCAGAGACAGGGTTTCACCATGTTGGTCAGGCTGGTCTTGAACTTCTGACCTCAGGTGATCCACCCGCCTCAGCCTCCCAAAGTGCTGAGAGTACAGGCGTGAGCCACTGTGCCTGGCCTTGAGTTTTCTAAGAAAAAGCAAACAAGAAAGCAAATAAAGGAAAATTCATTTATTCAACAAACATTTACTGAGTGCCTACTATGTGAAAACTTTTTTTTTTTTTTTGAGACAGAGTCTTGCTCTATTATCCAGGCTCGACGGCAGTGGCGCCAGCTTGGCTCACTGCAACCTCTGCCTCCAAAGTTCAAGAGATTTTCATGCCTCAGCCTCCTGAGTAGCTGGGACTACAGGTGCATGCCACCAGGCCCGGCTAATTTGTATTTTTAGTAGAGATGGGGTTTCACTAGGTTGGCCAGGCTGGTCTCAAACTCCTAACCTCAAGTGTTCTGCCCACTTTGACCTCCCAAAGTGCTGGGATTACAGGCATGAGCCTCTGTGCCCGATGTGAAAACTTTTTGTAAGTCCTTGGGAATATATCAGTGAACAAAACAGACAAAAAAAATATTGTGAAAAATACATTCTGGTAGGGTGAGACAAGCACTAGACATAGTAAATAAGTAAATTATGTAGTATGCTAGAAAATAAGTACTATGGAAAAACTTGCGTAGCTAAAGTTGGATTGAGAGTGTGTGTGTGTGAGGAGGGGAAGGCAAACTGGAATTTAAAATAGCATAGTCAGGGCAGGTCTCATTCAAAAAGTTAACACATGAGCACAGACGTATCAGCCTTGCTGCTATCTGGAGCAGCAGAGGAAAACTGTGGTGCAAATCTCTAATCCGTGCATGTGCATGTGTACCTGATGTGTTAGGAACTGGCAGGTGGACAGTGTGATGAGAATGGGGCAGATGGAAAGAGAAGAGCTGGAGATGAGTCAGGGAGGAAAACAGGAGCCACATCTCCAGGACCTTGTAGGCCACTGCCAGAACTTGACAAAACAAAAACAGGCCCTACCTCCTACTGAAAAATAAATATGTAAATAAAATGACACTTTAAGAGTCTTTGTACTAGAGATTAATGTGTTTATTTGTATAATGCGGCCTAAGGAAAGGTGAGCTCTGTATAGCCATTGAGTAGAACACAAGAAGAACCTTGGCTGGCTATTGCTATGTCCTTAACAAGAAGAAGAGCAGGAATTTGGTCAAATTCAGGCTTATTCTCATAGGCCTACATCTCCCAATAAAGAAGACTCATTTTATAACCTAAACAACATAGACTCAAAACATCTTTCTTTCTACTTGCTGTTGCTCTGCTGACTCCTAGTTCTATTTACTGTAACTTACTTAAAATTGGGAGCCAGAATTCACATGGGTTTGGTCTGTCCCTGCTGGACTCTCCTCCTGATCCTTCTTCCCCGGCATCACCCAATGTCTCACCACAACCACCAGCCCAAACCCTCCTGTGACTTTGATACTGTGCATGTGTAGTTCCTTCAGCTGAAAATGCCCTTCCCTCCCCATTCCTGCCTATCGTACTTCAGGCTCAGTCTTAAAATGTTTTTAGGGTGCGTTCATTGTATGGTTTTGAGTGCAAGGCTGTTCAGCTGTTTATTCATAGACTCATTCAGCAAATATTACTGAGCATCTACTATGTGCCAAAATTGTCATAAGCTCCAGAGAAGCATCAGTGAACACAACTTTAAAAATCTCTTCTATCTACAGGACTTGAATAGAAGCTTCTTCAAAGAAGATATTCACATGGCCAACGAGAACATAAAAAGTTGTTCAACAACGTCAGTCATTACAGAAATGCAAATCCAAGCTACAAACGAGATACTACTTTACTCCCATTAGAATAGCTGTTATAAAAATTACAGAATATAATGTGTTAGCAATGAAGTAGAGAAATTGGAATCCTTTTGTATTGCATGTAAAATGGTACAACCATATGGAAAACCCATTGGTATTTCCTCCAAAATTGAAACATGGAATTATCATGTGATCCTGCTATTTGACTCCTACATATATCCTGAAAGGAAATGAAAGCAACAACTTAAACAGTTACATGTATACCAGTGTTCATGGAAGCATTCATCATCGGTTAAGAGTCAAAAATGGAAACAGCCTAACTCTCCATCAATGGATGAAAAATAGGCCGGGCGTGGTGGCTCACAACTGTAATCCCAGCACTATGGGAGGCCAAGGTAGACAGATCACCTGAGGTCATGAGTTCGAGACGAGCCTGGCCAGCATGGCGAAACCCTGTTTCTACTAAAAATACAAAAATTAGCCAGGTGTGGTGGGACATGCCTGTAATCCCAGCTATGCGGGTGGCTGAGGCAGGAGAATTGCTTGAACTCGGGAGACGGAGGTTGCAGTGAGCCAAGACTGTGCCACTGTACTCCAGCCTGGGCAACACAGCAAGATTCCATCTCCAAAAAAGAAAAGAAAAACATAATAAAAGGCACTATATTCAAATAAAGGAATATATTTCATCCTTAAAAAGGAATAAGTGAAATTCTAAAACATGCTACAATATAGTTAAACTTTGAAACAACATGCAAAGTGAAAGAAGTCAGACAGACAACAACCAATAGTGTCTGATTCTGCTTGCATGAGCCACCTATAATAGGCAAATTCATTGAGACAAAATGGAATGTTGCTTACCAGAGCTGTGGACTGGGTGGGGGTGAGGAGTGGTTGTGTACCTGGTGCAGTTTCTATTTGGGATGATGAAAAAGCTCTAGAAATAGGGGTGATGGTTGCACAACATTGTGACTGTGCTTAAAGCTACTGAATCGTACTCTATACAATGTTAAAAACTGCAAATTTTGTTAGATATATTTTGCCACAATAAAAAAAAGGAAACAGGCCAGGCACTATGGCTCATGCCTGTAGTCCCAGCACTTGGGAGGCTGAGGCGGGTGGATCACCTGAGGTCAGGAGTTTGAGACCAGCCTGACCAACATGGCAAAACCCTGCGTCTACTAAAAATACAAAAGCCGGGCATGGTGGTGCATGCCTATAATCCCAGCTACTCGGGAGGCTGAGGCAGGAGAATCGATTCAACCTGGGAGGTGGAGGTTGCGCCACTGCACTCCAGCCTGGGCAACAAGAGCGAAACTCCATCTCAAAAAAAAAAAAAAAAAAAAAAGAAGAAAAGAAAAAAATGTACACGGGTAGGCTTCGCTTGGCAAGCGACGTTATGGGGGACAGGTTCCCCCGAAGCCTCAAATCCTACCACATGCAGCTGAAGGTGCAGTGCAGCACTATGATGCCCAGACTCACCTTCGGAGAGCACGCTTGTTATGTAGACGCCACGGAGGGAGGTCACGTTGGTAAAGTCCGTCTCTCCGCCTGTTGTAGTGTAGAGATGTCGGTCCAAAGACTTGGAATAGACAATGCCTCGATCATCTGAGGTAAAGATTGTGCCAAACCCAGTGTCTGAAATAAGCAAACAAACAAAAATACTAAGTCTTGGGTGGAACCAAAGAGAAAAACTACAGTCTAACCACACACGATTGTCTGCCTGACCAAACACAGCAGCCAATTGTGTCTCTTCATTATGAAGACTCAGACCTGAGAATTAATCAAGGTTTGATACTCAAGATCTTTATGCCCATCTTTAATTCTAGTACCCAGCTTAGTGCCTGGAATATGCCAGATGCCGAGTTTGCTGAATAAATTAATCAGATGCTACAGAAAGCTCTTCCCAGATACATTTTGGTGGGAGAGTTTCTGTGTTTAGTTTACACATCTCTAAATCTTTACACTCTAGAACAATGCTTTTTAAACTATCTGTAGCGAAGGATCAATTTGCAAGATTTCCGGCCAGTGCAGTGGCTCGTGCCTGTAATCCTAGCACTTTGGGAGGCCAAGGTGGGAGGATCACGAAGTCAGGAGTTTGAGACCAGCCTGGCCAACATGGGGAAACCCTGTCTCTACTAAAGATACAAAAAATGAGCTGGGCGTGGTGGCACACGCCTGTAATCCCAGCTATTCAGGGGGCTGAGGCAGGAGAATCACTTGAATCCAGGAGGCAGAGGTTGCAGTGAGCAGAGATTGTGCCAGATTTCCAATATGTCACAAACTGACACTTTTGTAAAACATAAAAAACTAATCATTAGAAAATGAAAAGGGAGACAAAATACAGACCCCTAATTTTTTATCATTAGATCCAACAGACATAAAATTGTTTTGTTGAAGGGCGAGAAGAGTTTCTAAACTCTTGCTCTCAATCTCTGTACTTATCTGGTAACAGAGAATTTGCACATCAGTACCAGTCTGCTGACGATTCTTTGAGCAGCTCTGCTCTAGAACACCTGAACATACACACAAGCTACCTTAGAGCACCAAAACAAGCTGCATTTTTAACAGGGGCCACCGATGATTTCTAGGACAGAATAATCAGTATGACACTAATAAATTTCTAGGGGTAAGAGGAAAACTCGACATGGAAAAAGGAAAGCTGCTCAAAGCTTACATCTCTGTGCTTTCAAGGGTGAGCCACCAAAAAGCTCTTACCTCCAGGTTCATCTACATGCATGAACACCATGTCATCATTCGCTGCCAGAATAGAGTAGAACTGTTCCTGTCCCACAGAGGGGAGCTGGGCCATGCTCCATGTGTCCCCTTGATCTGTTGAAACGTGGATCCTTCTTGTTGTATCCTAGAACAGATGCCAATATTTATCTTTCTAATTTTCTGCCAAGATGCCATGTGCAGGGACATGAACAAGAATGTTTTTCTTTTTTTGGAGACTGACTCTCACTCTGTAGCCCAGGTTAGAGTGCAGCAGTGGCACAATCTCGGTTCACTGTAACCTCCATCTCCTGGGTCCCGGTTCCAGCAATTCTCCTGCCTCAGCCCCTGAAGCAGCTGGAATTATATGCAAGCGCCACCATGCCCAGCTAACTTTTATATTTTTAGTAGAGACAGGGTTTCACCATGTTGACCAGGCTGGTTTTGAGCTCCTGACCTTGTGATCTGCCTGCCCTGGCCTCCCAAAGTGCTGGTACTACAGGCATGAGACAGTGCGCAAGCCCGAGAATGTTTTAAATAATTACTATTATCCATTTCTCCACTGGGTACAATTGCTATAAATGAAAGATCATAGTACCAATTACCAAAGCAATTTCTAGCCGCTAGCAAAGTTGTAGGTAATGGAACAATCCATTCTATTCTAAGTAAGGCTATCCTGGCTTTCTCTTTGAATTCTTCATTCTGATGTAGCCCTGTAAGAAACTATATGTCCTGATCTCTGATAGTCCATCTCCTTCAGCAGAGCTAAGGATCTGATGGGAACATTATGAGGCTGGCTTTACAGCCATTTGCAAACACTCACTCCAATAATTCTTAAAATGATGATTGCTGCATAAAAGTTTGGTCCCTTTCAGACAGTCCTTGCATAATTTAAATTATTATATAATTAAGAGTCTAGAAAATAGAGATGAAACCCATGTTTGAGAGATCGCAAGAAAAGTCAAGATGTAACACATCTCCTCTCTAAGGAAGTCTCTCAGAATGGCAAGGATGAATGGAATAGACATGGGCTGGAAAGAGGCCACCTAACTCAATAGTCCTGATATCCTTCTCCCTCCCAGTCTTCTTTGCTGGATTCTTCTCTTTCCAACCTTTCAGTTGTGGGTGCTTCAGGGATTGCTCAGTCCTCCCACCTCTTTGCTACCTACTTACTCCTCCAGAAAGTATCATCTAGTCACATGGCTTCAAATGCCATAGCAATTAGGGAGATTTATACACCCAAATGCTTACTTAACATCTCCATTCAGATATCTAATACATGTCTCATACCCAGAACTGAATTTTTTTTTGTTTTTTGGTTTTTTTTTTTTTTGAGACAGAGTCTTGCTCGGGGTGCAGTGGCATGATCTTGGCCACTGCAACCTCCAACTCCAGAGTTCAAGTGATTCTCATGCCTCAGCCGCCCAAGTAGCTGGGATTACAGGCGTGTGCCACCATGCCTGGCTAATTTTTTGTGTTTTTTAGTAGAGACAGGGTTTCACTATGTTGGCAAGGCTGGTCTCAAACTCCTGACATCAAGTGATCTGCCTGCCTTGGCCTCCCAAAGAGCTGGGATTACAGGCCCAAAACTGAATTCTTGATTTTTCTCCCACAACCTGCTCCTTCTGCAGTCTTTGCCATCCCAGGAAATGGCACCACCATTCAGGGGCTCAGGATGAAGACTCTGAAGGTACCCTTGAATCTGCTCATTCTCTCACAACCCACATCAAATCCATCAGCAAGTCCTATTAGCAATATGCTTATAAATATACCCACAGTCTCGCCCACTGCCAAGGGCCTGGCCCAGCTACTACCCTCCCTAGCTTGGACTCCCGAGAGAGATCCTGGCGCTCCTGCTGCTTCCGCGCGTGCCCGTCAGGCTGTTCTGCGCACACCTATTCTTCAAAAGAGAAGCCAAAAATCCCAGCATTCCCCTGCTCACAACCCTCCCACAGCTCCCAACACAGGAAGAGTAAGGCCCACATTCTAATTGTGACCTAGAAAGGCCATGTAAGGTCTGGCTGGGCCCCCTGTGGTCCCACTTTGGACTACTCTTCTCTGTGCTCCCCTCATACTGCCCCCCTTCTCCCCTTTGCTTAGATTGATTAAGCATGCTCCAGGCTGAGGGTCTCTGTACTGGCTGTGCCTCATCCTACTCTCCTCCCAGATGGCCACACGGTCATGCTCTCAGTTCACTTAGGTCCCAGAGAGCCCATCCTAAACACTCTGTCTAAAAGAGCACTGACTCCTGACACTTTCTGTTTTCTTACTCTGCTTTAGATTTCTTCAAGGCTTTTGTATTTTTAGTAGAGATGGTGTTTCACCCCATTTTAATTACCGGACACACACACACACACACACACACACACACACACACACACAATTTATATTTATTTATGAGACAGGGTCTTGCGCTGTCACCCAGGCGTGATCACAGCTCACTGCAGCCACTGCACTATAGTGCAGTAGCATGATCACAGCTCACTGTAGCCTCAACCTCCCAGGCTCAGGCGATCCCCCCACCTCAGCCTCCCAAGTAGCTGAGACTATAGGTGCACGCTACCATGTCCACCATGCCCAGCTTATTTTTCTATTTTTTGTAGAGATAGGGTTTTGTCATGTTGTCCAGGCTGGTCTTGAACTCCCGGGCTCAAGGGATCCACCCTCCTCAGCCTTCCAAAGTGCTAAGATTATAGGTGTGAGCCACCGCCCCCAGCCTTCATATTTATTTTTTGACTATTTATTTTCCCCCTTAAATGTAAGTTCTGAGAACAAGAAATTTACCTGTTTTGTTCACTGCCATATTCCTGGGACATAGAATAGTACCTGGCATATAGTAGGCACTCAGTTAATGTTATCTAATTGTAATTTTATTCTTGGATAATGAGCAAGAGTTTGGTTCTACAGATGTCCATGTCTTAGTAATGCCCAAATACTGGATCAAAATATCTTGGCTGGATGTGGTGGCTCACGTCTATAATTCCAGCACTTTGGGAGGCCGAGGTGAGCAGATCACCTGAGGTCAGGATTTCAAGACCAGCCCAGCCAACATGGTGAAACCTCATCTCTACTAAAAATACAAAAATTAGCCAGGTGTGGTAGCGCACACCTGTGGTAGCAGTTACCTGGGAAGGTGAGGCAGATGAATACCTTGAGTCCGGGAAGTGGAGGTTGCAGTGAGCCAAGATTGCATCACTGCACTACTCCAGCCCAGGCAACAGAGCAAGACTTTGTCTCAAAAAAAAAAAAAAAAAAAAAAAATCCCCAAAAAGATACCAGAATTCACGTGGTGGCAGAAGGCCAAAGTGCAGAGTAGTCTATCAGAGTTAATCATCCTCTGTGAAAAGAATTAGCCCCAACACTTACAGTGGTATTAAACATAGCAAATAGACAAGAAACTCTGTCAGTGCCAAATAATAAAGGTAATCTATATGAGAGATATTTGCAGAAATATCAGACCCCAAAGAGAAGAGGGAAATACCTACCTTATCTGCCATCACAGAGGCAAAAAGGAAACGTCCCCCAAGGCCAAATGAGTAGATTTTCACGCCAATAGTTTTGAAGCTTTTTCCCAAGTCTGAAGTTCTCCATAATTCCAGAGCCCCAAGGTCAGCTTCTTAAACAAGACAAAATATTAATTAAAATTTCACTTACTGGTTAGCCTAGTTCAAAGCAGTTGTTTTAGAATTAGTCTTAATTTTATAGCTAAGCATTTAAAATACTATGCACGTTAATCAAGTGACAACATAAAATGTGATATTGCATCAGATATAGGAAATTCATATTTGGGATTGATTGGTTGATTGATTGAGACAGAGTTTTGTTCTTGTTGCCCAGGCTGGAGTGCAATGGCGTGATCTCAGCTCACTGCAACCTCCGCCTCCCAGGTTCAAGTGATTCTCCTGCCTCAGCCTCCCGAGTAGCTGAGATCACAGACATGCGCTACCACGCCAGGCTAATTTTGT
>CAUYLG010061488.1:0-35605 GCA_963573385.1 Cacajao melanocephalus | reverse complement strand
ACAAATCCACATTATAAGAAAAATTTATTTTTCTCTGACATTAGATCAAGCAAGCAAACAAAATCAACAAAGTTGTAAAAGATTTGAACAACACAATTAACAAGTTTAATCTAATAGATATACAGAATTATTTTTATTTTTATTTTTTTATTTTTGGTGCTCTACACGTTCAGAGAAACTTCTCTAGTAACAAACTATAGAAGTGATCTCTGAAAGTGTAGTCTTAAAATTATTTATCTAATACAGAATTTGTTTTTTGAGACAAAGTTTTGTTCTTGTTGCCCAGGCTGGAGTGCAATGGTGCGACTTCAGCTCACTGCAACCTCTGTCTCCCAGGTTCAAGAGATTCTCCTGTCTTAGCCTTTCAAGTAGCTGGGATTACAGGTGGCCACCACCACACCCAGCTAATTTTTTGTATTTTTAGTAGAGATAGGATTTCACTATGTTGGTCAGGCTGGTCTTGAACTCCTGACCTCAAGCAATCCACCTGCCTCAGCCTCCCAAAGTGCTGGGATTACAGGCATGAGCCACTCCGCCCAGCTAATACAGAATATATATATATATATATACACACACACACACACACACACACACACACAGAGTCTTGCTCTGTCACCCAGGCTGGAGTGCAATGGTGCGATCTTGGCTCACTGCAACCTCTGCTTCCCGAGTTCAAGTGATTCTCCAATTCTCCTGCCTCAGCCTCCCGAGTAGCTGGGATTACAGACGTGTGCCACCACTCCCAGCTAATTTTTTATTTTTAGTAGAGATGGGGTTTCACCATGTTGTCCAGACTGGTCTTGAACTCCTGACCTCATGATCCACCCACCTCGGCTTCCCAGAGTGCTGAGATTACAAGCATGAGCCACTGTACCAGGCATCAGAATATTTTTTTTTTCTTTACATGAGCAAGGATTTCAGAAATCAATATATATTTTTAAGTGCACATAAAAAGCCCTCAAATTTCAAAGCAAACGTATTTATAAAGCAAGTCTTAATAAATTTGTAAATAATTAAGATCATTTAGACCAGGGGTTGAGAAACTAGGAACTGCAGGACAAATCCATCCTGTCACTTATTTTTGTAAATAAAGTTTTATTAGAAGCAAGCCATACCCATTCATTTACATGTTGTCTATGGCTCTTTTTTGTTACAACAGCACAGATTATATGGCCCACAGAGCCTGCAATCATGACTGCCTGGCCCTTTATAGAAATAATTAGTCAATCCCTGATATAGGCCATAGATTTCAACATACAATTAAGTTAAAATTAACAAAATGATTAAATTTAAAACAATATACTTGGAAATTATAAATGTACAAACTTAAATTTTTTTCTTTTTAAAAATTTTATTATTTATTTATTTTTTTAATTAGCAGAGACGAGGTCTCACCAGGTTGCCCAGGCTGGTCTCAAATTCCCAGCCTCAAGCTATCCTCTCACCTTGGCCTCCCAAAGTGCTGGGATTACAGGTGTGAGCCACCACAGCCAGCCTTAAAAGTTTTTTTTTTTTTTAAGTAACTCATGAGTAAAATAAGACATCATAATGGGAATTTAAGAGATTTAGAATTGGTGGTTAGAATATAGGATGTAAGAAGGAAGCAGTAGACCATTGTGTCCACTATGGCAACTAGAAAAAAAAATGGATCAACTAAAACAACGTATATATATTTCTTTTTAGAGATACTGGAAGGCTGGAAATCTAATTGAACTAAATTCCAGAGCAGAAAGCAGCCTTCCAAGGTGAGTGGAGATTCATGACTGCTTTCTTCTCTGAGGGCATTTGTTAGATCTCACCATGGGCTGGGAGAGATTAGACTTGCCAGAATACAAGCAAGCCTACTCAGAGAGAATGAGAAACCAGCCAGCTCTGATGGTCATGTGAGCTGGCTAGACAGAGGAGAATCTGGAGAAGCTTCAAATGCCTAGCTGGTTTTCCCCATCTGCCAGTGCTCCCCATAGGATTTTTGCTAAGTTCTGGGCAGTAGAGAAGGCTAGGTCGGAAATTCAGATATAGATGTCCTATGATATTGTTGTATTTGAGAAAAAGAAGGCTGCTTGAAAAAAAGGGCTTGTAATAAACACAAGACAGGCATGACTCTAAGATGTTTGAAACTATTTTTTTTTTTTTTTTGAGATGGAGTTTCTCTCTGTCACCCAGGCTGGAGTGCAGTGGTGCAATCTTGGCTCACTGCATGCTCTGCCTCCTGGTTTCAAGCAATTCTCCTGCCTCAGCCTCCCAAGTAGCTGGGACTACAGGCGTGTGCCACCATGCCTGGCTACGTTTTGTGTTTTTAGTAGAGACAAGATTTCACCATGTTGGCCAGGCTGGTCTCAAATTCCTGACCTCAGGTGATCCACCTGCCTTGGCCTCCCAAAGTGCTGGGATTACAAATGTGAGCCACCATGCCTGGCTGAAACTGTTTTTTTTTTTTAATTAAAATTTGAAAAATTAAAAAAACACAGATGAGGTCTATGTTGGCCAGGCTGGTCTGGAACTCCTGAGCTCAAGTGATCCTCCTGCGTCAGCCTACCAAAGTGATAGGATGACAGGCATGAGCCATCATGCTCAGCTGATATTTGAAACTAAAAGTGAACTGATCCAGCTCAATATCAGACTGGATCAAGTGATCAGTCCATCACCTTAGCTGACTGACAGAAGAAAGAGTGCTTTCTCTCTAGTGAAAAATAACATCTACATCAGACTCTATGGCTATTTATGCATAATATTAAAAATACATAATATATTCAAAGAAGTAGAAAAATGTGGCCTGTAAGCAAGAGAAAAAGCAGACAACAGAAACAGCCCTACAGGTAACCCACATGTTGGAATTAGTAGACAAGGACTTTAAGACACTTCTGTAATTATGTTAAAGAAAAATAAAAGCTGGACAAAATGGATGAAAAGATAAAAAAGAATGTCAACAGAGAAATTAAATCTCTAAAAAAAGAACATGGATATTCTACAATTGAAAAATATAATGTTTTAAATTAAGAATTCATTGACTAGGCTTAACAGCAGGTTGGTCGCAGTAGAAAAAAATATGTCACTGAACTTGAAGACTACTTATTAGAAATTATGCAAACTGGCCAGGTACAGTGGCTCACGCCTGTAATCCCAGCACTTTGGGAGGCAGAGGCGGGCGGATCATGAGGTTAGGAGTTCTTGACCAGCCTGGCCAACATGGTGAAACCCCATCTCTACTGAAAATACAAAAATTAGCCAGGCATGATGGCACACTCCTGTAGTCCTGGTTACTAGGGAGGCTGAGGCAGGAGGAGTACTTGAACCCATTAGGCAGAGTTTTCAGTGAGCTGAGATTGTGCCACTACACTGCAAACTGGTCAACAGAGCAAGACTCCATCTCAAAAAAAAAAAAAAAAAAAAAAGGAAGGAAGAAAGAAAAGAAATTATGCAAACTGAAGTACAGAGAAAACATAGTAGCAAAAGAACAGAACTTGAAAGAGAGGTAAGACAGGATGAAATGCTCTAATGTTTGCATATTGGAATTTCAGAAGGAAAGAGGAGAAATAATGAGTCATAAGATAAGAATTTTCAAAAAATAATGAAAGATATTAACACACGGTTCAAGACACTCTTAGCAAACCCCAAAAGGATAAATTTCAATTAAACACACTCACACACACCCAAGCACATTATAGTTAAACAACTGTTGAAAACTGAAGAGAAACAGAAACCCTTACAAACAGCCAGAAAGAAAAAAAAAATCTCTAGCAGAAAAACAAAACAATAATAAGAATTATAACTGACTTCCCAAAAGAAATTATGGAAGCCAGAAGAAAATGAAATGAGATTCTTAAAATACTGGAGGAAAAAACTGCCAGACTAGAACTGTGTATTGTGTATTCTTAAAAAGAGAGGGGTAAAAAGACATTTTCAGACAAACAAAAGTTCAGTGAATTTACTACCATCAGTGCTGAACTACAAGAAATGCTAAAATGGTTAAGATCTGCCATCTAAGATACTATCTCTAAACAAGTGTCAACTCCATTAGAACATTTCAATCAGAGATTAATAACTTGGGCACCAGAGACCCCCAAGGTAGATGCTGGTATCCCTAAGTTTCTGTGGGAAAAAAATTACAATTTAATTTTGGATGGTCTCTAATTGAAATTTAGCATTTCCTTTAATTATGAATATGGTCAACAAACCCACTAGTGCTAGCAGCACCTGTGACTGTCTCCAGTGGAAACCACAAATACATTGGGCCAGGCATAGTGGCTCACGCCTGTAATCCCAGCAGGAGAATCATTTGAACCTAGAAGGTGGAGGTTTCGGTGAGCTGAGATTGTGCCACTGCACTCCATCGAGCCTGAGAGACAGAGCAAGACTCCATCTCAAAAAAATAAAAAAAGAAAGAAATCACAGATATATTCATACCTATGCTGTTGTTGCAAATGTATCAAAGTAGTGTTAACACTCATCAGGACTTCAAAACTGTCATTGTTATTAGGTTCCTGCTGGATCTTACTTCATAATGCATTAATAAATATATGCATGTATTACCATAGTGCCACTTTCACATTTTAATAACTGTAATTCACAGTATTGTTTTCCCTTGTAATCCTATGCATTTTATGCATTTAAAAGCATTATTCTGAGAAAGGATACACAGGTTTCATATGATTGTCCAAGGGGTTCATGGTACGTGCACACACACACACATGCGTACCTGTGCACAAAGTTTGAGAGTTCCTGATCTAAAGGATGTAGGAAATGGTCAGGAACTGTCCTCACCTTGATCCTGTTCGCCATGTTGTATTACAGATATTTATATATCTTTCTTTCCTTACTAGCCTATGAATTCTTACAGGGCAGGAATGATGTCTTTTATTTCTTTGGGTCATCATTGTAGAATATCTTCTGTGTATAACGATTGAGCCCCATTGGGTGAGGAAGAAGAATGGAGAGATTCAAAGGAGAGTGATAATTAACTCATGTGCTTATCTGAACATTTATTCATTCATTCAGAGAACTGCTCAATAGCTACTCAATGCCAGCCAGTATGGGAGGCTCTGGGGACAATAGGAAGAATGAAATCCAAGTCTTTATTCCCATGGAGCACCCATTCCAGCTAATGGGAGAAAGATAAAAGATTTCTAAAGATGAATGAGAATGAACTCACTTGTTCTGGAAAGGCAGCATCATGGGGAAACTCTAGTTCTTAAATCTATATTCATCAACTCTTTCTGGGCAAAATGTTACTGGGAGAAAGTAACACTAAGGCCAGAAAATGAAGATAAAGATGCTCCTTTTTTTTTTTTTTTTTTTTTTGACAGAGGCTCTCTCTGTCACCCAGGCTGGAGTGCAGTGGTACAATCTTGACTCACTGCAATTCTCCTGGGTTCAAGCAATTCTCCTGCCTCAGCCTCCTGAGTAGCTGGGATTACAGATGCCTACTACCACGCCTGGCTAATTTTTTGTATTTTTAGCAGAGATGAGGTTTTGCCATGTTGGCCAGGCTGGTCTCGAACTCCTGATCTCCAATGATCTACCCACCTCGGCTTCCCAAAGTGCAGGGATTACAGGTGTGAGCCATAATGCCCAGTCAAAGATGCTCTTTTTCTACTTTTTTTTTTTTTTTTTTTTGAGACGGAGTTTCACTCTTGTTGCCCACGCTGGAGTGCAATAGCACAATCTTGACTCACTGCAACCTCTGCCTCCCAGGTTCAAATGATTCTCTTGCCTCAGCCTCCCAAGTAGCTGAGATTACAGGCATCCATCACCACCCCCGGCTAATTTTGTGTTTTTAGTAGAGACAAGTTTTCTCCATGTTGGTTAGGCTGGTCTCGAACTCCTGACCTCAAGTGATCTGCCTGCCTTGGCCTCCCAAAGTGCTGGGTTTATAGGTGTGAGCCACTGTGCCCAGCCAAAGATGCTCTTCTTAAAAGGCAAAGTCAGCTGGGTACAGTGGCATGTGCCTGTAATCCAGCTGCTAAGGAGGTTAAGGTCGGGGGATTGCTTGAGCCCAAGAGCTCGAGACCAGACTGGGTAACATAGCAAGACTCTGTCTCAAGAAAAGAGAAAAATAAAGTCTTTGGAGTTCTCATGAGGACAATTTACCTTGCTGGATGGCTGCTGGTCTTACCTAGTAAACTTTGAGGATAAGTTAACCCTCCATTGCCCAAGATGTTTCAGGGGCCGGCCTGTTTTGAAAAAGCAAGATAGATGTCTGCCCTCTTGGAGTTCTGGTTCTTGTTCAAGGATTCTATGATGCTATCAATTAGGCAGAATGTGCAAGGTTGCCTAGATACCTTGGGGCTCCTTTTTCTTGTAAGAGATCAGGGCTGGGAGAGAAGGGCCGGGTGACCTCCCCTAACCTGCCAAACATGAGCTGAGAGACCGGGTCATGGGAGAACTTAATGGCACAACAACTTGAATCTATGGATCAGATCATGTGTCCAGAAAGGACAGCAAGAAAGAGAAAGACCCCCTAGCAGAACCAGGGGAACGAGGGACTGGAAGCTGAGGATGTCTTACCATGAAATAGGAGAACTGGGGAAAGAGAGTAAGGACAGCAAGGTTTTCAATTGATTAAGACAAAACCTGATGAGGTGAAACTTTTCTCCAAAGAGGCATAACTTCCAAATACAAAAAGATATATTTAATACATTCATACAACATTTCTCTAGAGAGATATAACCTTAAAATACAAAAAAAGATAATTTTGGTAAATCTAGGACCTCTTCACAGTAGTATCACTATACATATGTATTGAAAGTATGGATCAGGCACGGTGGCTCACAACTATAAATCTCAGCACTTTGGAAGGCCAAGGCAGGAGGATCACTTGAGGCCAGGAGTTTGAGACAAGTCAGGGCAACATAGTGAGACCCCTGCCTCTACAAAAACTTTAAAAGTTAGCTGGCATGGTGGCACACACCTGCAGTTCCAGCTACTCGGGAGGCTCAGATCGGAGATTGGCTTAAGCCTGGGAGGTCAAAGTTGCAGTGAGCTGTGATTGTGCCACCACGCTCCAACCTGGGTGACAGAGTGAGACCTTATCTCAAAAAAACAACAAAAAAGAAAGAAGAAAAAACTATGTCGCAGGGAACCCTCAGCTCCCTCATTACCCCCAGCCCTAGATGGCCTCTCTCTCGGTCTTTAGACTCAGCCTCCTTCACTCCATCTGGACGTCCTGCTTCAGCAAATGGTGACACTTAGAGCTGGAATAAAAACAAAATTTTTTTTTTGAGACAGAGTCTCGACCTGTTGCCCAGGCTAGAGTGCAGTGGCTTGATCTCGGCTCACTGCAACCTCCACCTCCCAGGCTCAAGAAATTCTCCTGCCTCAGCTTCCCAAGTAGCTGGAATCACAGGCATCTGCCACCATGCCCAGCTATTTTTTGTGTATTTTTAGTAGAGATGGGGTTTCACCATGCTGGCCAGGCTGGTCTCAAACTCCTGACCTCAAATTATCTGCCTGCCTTGGCCTCCAAAAGTGCTGAGATTACAGGCATGAGCCACCGTGCTCGGCTGAAGCCATAATCTTTTTTTTTTTTTTTTTTTTGAGACAGAGTCTCACTCTGTCACCCAGGCTGGTATGCAGTGGCGCGATCTTGGCTTACTGCAACCTCTGCCTCCTGGGTTCAAGTGATTCTCCTGCCTAAGCCTCCCAAGTAGCTGGGAGTACAGGTGTGCGCCACCATGCCCAGCTAATTTTTTGTATTTTAGTAGAGATGGGGTTTTACCTTGTTAGTCAGGCTGGTCTCAAACTCCTGACCTCATGATCCACCTGCCTCGGCTTCCCAAAATGCTGGGATTACAGGTGTGAGCCACCACATCCAGTGCCATAATCTTTTGAAGAGACAGCAAGAGCACTCTGTGGAGTTGTCATAATTAAGTATGTGATTAAGCATATAAATAAAAATAAAATCACTCTGGATTATTCTTTTCAGTTTGTTTCCCATGACAATAGTTGACTCTTTCCTTTCTTCCTTCCTCTCTCTCTCTCTCTTTCTTTCTCTTTCTCTCTCTTTTTTAAGAAGCAGGGTCCCGTTCTGTTGCCTAGGCTGGAGTGCAGTGGTGCAATCATAGCTCACTGTAACCTCGAACCGAGACTCAAGAGATTCCCGCCACCTCAGCCTCCTGAGTAACTGGGACAGCAGCTGTGCACCACCACATTCTACTAACTAACTAAAAATATTTTTTGTATGGGTGGGGGTCTTGTTATGTTGCCCAAGCTGTTCTTGAACTCCTGGCCTCAAGCAATCTTCCTGCCTTAGCCTCTCAAAGCACTGGGATTATAGGTGTGAGCCACCATCCCTAGTTTATTCTTTTTCTGAAGATAATTTCTTGAAAAGTTCTGTTTTTTCAATCAAGTAAGTATTTGATAGGAGTGGCAGAGTGCTAGGTTCACTAGAGCAACACAAGAATGTATCTGACAAAGAGTTTACAATCTATCTGGCCAGATGTGAAACTCATGCAGATAACTATGTAGCAAAACAGAAAGGCACAGGCAGTTCAGGTAAAGCAGGGAAGTGAGGACAGAGAGAGGACGTCCACTGCAGAAATGGTCAGGGACAGGCCAATTCCACATAGTTCTGCAGCGTAGAATGGAGACCAATTGGGCGTATGGGAGGATCCAAACTCAGAAGTCAGAAGGACTTCCAGTCAACTCCAGCTGTTCAAAAGCAAGAGCTGTAGGATGGTGTGGGAAATCTGGATAATCTAATGAAATCTGGATAATCTGTTAAGTATTCTAATGAAATCTGGATAATCTGTTAAGGAGTTTGTAGAAGATATTCCATATATTTCCCCCTGTTGGTAGGAAGTTTGGACTCGAGAAAAATGCTCAAGCTCCTTCTGACTCTGAATCCCTTATTCCACCAACAAAGCATGGCTTTGCCAAGTGAGCCTCCCAGAAGAAATATCAGCATCTCATGCAGTGTTTCTTGGAAAATCAAAAATTTTTTATTAATTTGCTGGATTTCATATACCTAATAATCCTTAAAACAAATATCAGCAGCAGCAACACAAACCACATGCAAAATGAAAAACTGATGCCCCAGGCAGCACCGTACTGCATAGCACACATTTAATAAGGAACAAAACCCTACAGGATGCTGACATAACTCACTTTAAACATGCAAAGATTCCTGCAGGGCTCCCTGGCAATCAACCTCTCTGCATCCTGAGGCTGGACGCTTCAAAGTCTTTGTTCCCTCATCAGGTTTGAAGTCAACATGGCAAGTTAAGGACAAGTTAGATGAGATCTCCCTAGTTCATGACATGAGTTCCTCTTCCTCTCCAATGTTCATCCACAAGTAGAGGGCCTGATCCCCCACAAGAGATGGCTTAAGCATCCCAGTGGGGAAACTCAGCCTTCCAGCCACATGGGGAGATTCTATATGTTTCCAAGTGCAGCAGCCACAGCACTGAAAGCCATAGAGAACTTTCAGCTCAAGCCTCAACTGAAAAATGTGTTGAAAGGGGAGCTCTCAGGAAAGAAACTTTGATTTCACAAGTTGGTCCATTTTGGCCCAAATATACCAAATAGAGATGTCATGTAACGTCACTGCAAATCCAGTAACAAGATACTAAGAGTACCCGAGAACCTGGGGTTCTCTTTCGGCCATCCAGAAGGTGAGGTCAGTCAGGAGGGTGCCCATTGGTCTCTGTCCAACTGATCTGCCAGAGGAAAGGCTGGTCAGTATCTAAGACACATCAGGCCCAATCCCTGGGGTTCCTAGTTCTCCTTCCGTGCCTGCTGTATCCTCTTCGCCACAGCAGTGATCAGTGCTGCCCCTTTTCCACTGCCGTCTTCTGATAGCATGAATGTCACATCACAGCGAGGGGCTAGTTCCTTCACAGTTTCCTGCAATATTCTAGAAAAGCTATGAAAAAGAGAGAGAAACATCATCAGCCCTTCCATGTAGAATCAGCACATTTGTAAATGATCATAATCTAATTTCTTTAGTCTCTCCCCTTTGGTTTGTTTTCCAAGGCTCTAAACAGCTTCTTTTTCCAATTTTTTTAAATTTTTTTCTTTTTGAGACACGGTCTCATTCTGTAGCCCCAGGATAGAGCACAGCTGTGCAATCACAACTCACGGTAGCCTAGAGTTTCCAGGCTCAAGCCCCCCAGCTCAGCCTCCCACATATCTGGAACTACAGGTATGCATCACCATGCCCACCTAATTTTTGTAATTTTTGCTCATTTTGTATTTTATTTATTTATTTTTGTAGAGATGGAGTCTCTCTGTGTTGCCCAAGCTGGTCTCGAAATCCTGAGCTCAAGTGATCCTCCCGTCTCTGCCATTATGGGCATGAGCCACTGCAACCAGCCAACTTATTCTTGAGTCCTGTGTGAAGCACTTTACATATGCTAACTCATTTCAACCTCACGCATTTAGCCCTATGTGGTAGGGATTATTAGTGCCAGCCTTCTGTGGATGAGAAATCCGGGATTTAGAGAGGCCGGCTAACATTCCCACATCATAGTACTGGGTAGCAGAGGCACCAGGGCTCACACCTTGTCTGTCAGATTGAATAGGCAACTTGACCACACAGCACTCCTTTCCCATAAAAGGAGGGAGACACATCTTCCCATGCCTCAGCTAAGGAGGCTATGCCAAGTCCACCCTTGGCCACCAGCACCTCCACTGCCCCACCCACCACGCCTCTCGTGGGCACTCACTGAGGGTGCAGCTTGTACAGGGTGCCATCCACACCCACAGTGATCTTCAGGTGTTCCAGCCCCTGGTCTTCTCTCCTTTTTTCCACTACGGCGGCCAGGCCAGCACCGCAGAGCTGGGCTGCCCGCCGGGACACGGCTCCACACACCTCCTTCACCACGATGCTGTCCTCACATGTGCTATCCAGGCCCAGCTCCTGCAGAATCCTCCTGACCTGGAGGAGGGCCAGCCGATCGCTGCAGGCAACAGAGCAGGGAGTCAAGACCTGCTTTCCAGGGCCCTGGGATGTGCTCATGCCCATGGCCTCCCCATTCTTAGATGCCCATGCAGGAGGGAGGAGAAATTGACCCAGGCAATGGCTAGGCTGGAGCAGATGCCTTAGAAACTGAGACTCAAGAAGGTCCACCACCCCTGGAAGTTCCATCAACTTTGAAAAATAAACTGTGAGTGCCTCTGGTGTTCAGCGTGTTCATATCTACAATCTCACTAGAAGTCATATGAGCTGTAGCAACCAACACGCCAAGTACCCATTTTTCAGAAGAAGAGGCTGAGGCTCAGCCTGCTAGAGCTGTGCCCTCTCGGTAGAGAGCAGGGGCTCAAATGCAAGCCTTTTCACACCGCCTGCTGTACTTTCCCACGAATCGTGCCAACTCCCATACTCTGGCCCCCTTCAACTGAAGGCCACCTTTCCTTCTATTTAACTTTTTCTGATTCTCTGCGTTTTCTTCCCTTTTTCTGATTTCTCAGCTCTTGGACAGTAAGACTCTATTTTCAGTAGTAGCCAGCAGTGTATATTTAATGAGCAAGTGAATAAATGAATATACAAAATATAATCAGAACCCTAGAGAATGGGAACCCGGTAGGACTGTAAACACATGCAGAGAAGCACCCATTATAGGGCAGGCTGGCTTTGAGTCTAGACCCTGGTCATCTCACAGTGAACTAATGGTACTTAAACAGAGCCCTGGCTCCTATGCCATGCAATGTGAAGTATCCTTGACTGTCTCAGGTAATATTTAGGGAAGAAGAGTGTTATCAAGAAAGAACAATTGAGAAACAACCTATATGACCATACAGGGAATTCAGCAGGTAAATGGTGGTATAGTCAAATGATAGAATTCCTTGTAGATCTGACCGGGCACGGTAGCTCATGCCTGTAATCCCAGGACTTTGGGAGGGCAAGGTGGATCACCTGAGGTCAGGAGTTTGAGACCAGCCTGAGCAACATGGTGAAACTTCATCTCTACTAAAAATACAAAATTAGCTGGGTGTGGTGGCACATGCCTGTAATTCTAGCTACTTGTGAGGCTGAGGCAGGAGGATTGCTTAAACTTGGGAGATCAAGGTTGCAGTGAGCTAAGATCGTGCCACTGTACTCTAGCCTGGGCAACAAGAGTGAAACTCTGTCTAAAACAAAAAAACAAAAGAATTATTTGTAGATCTTAAAGATAAGTTTGTGGCTAGCACAATGGCTTAATGCCTGTAAGCTCAGCACTTTGGGAGTCCAAAGTGGCAGAATTGCTTGAGGCCAGGAGTTTGAGACCAGCCTGGGCAATATAGTGAGACTGCATCTCTACAAAAAAAATTTTTTAATTAGCCTGGCATAGTTCTGCATCCCTATAGTCCCAGCTACTTGGAGGCTGAGACAGGAGGATTACTTAACCCTAGGGGTTCAAAGCTGTAGTGAGCAATGATCATGCCACTGTACTCCTGCCTGGGTGACAGAGTGGGACTCTGTCTCTTAATATATATATTAAGAATTCCACTTGGCAGATATACTAGTTTAGGGATTTTGAGATTACATATTTTATTTCAAAAGTATGTAAGATGATGGCCAGGTGCAGTAGCTCATGCCTATAACTCTAGCTCTTTGGGAGGCTAAGGAAGGAGGATCATTTAAACCCAAGAGGTCGAGGCTGCGGTAAGCTATGATTGTGCCACTGTGCTCCAGCCTGAGCAACAGAGTACTTCCTTTATTGGGGGCGGGGAAGTATGTAAGATAAATTATAATTGAATTTAAATCTTTAGGCATTCTATTTTTATGGTGGGTAGCAGACTCGGGACAAGAGGCATTGCTTTTAAGGTTAGGAATTACAATAATATATTGGTTACAAAAAACTGAAAGTGATACCTCAAGTACAATTAAGTATAAAACTATGATTTCACCCACAAATTTCTGAGTGTTGTCCATAATATAGTCGTAGTTGTGTGGATGTTAGTCTTGGTTGATTTAAGTGTCCTGGAATTACATCTGTTTTTAGGTCAGTTCTTGAAATTAGTAATTACCTCACAGTAAAATGCTTTTATTAGTCATAGATTATTTAACTGTTTGACCAGAAAGCACATATGAATAGTTGAAGGCTGTTCCTTTGAGTCTTTTTATAGTTCTCTAGCTATTAAGGATTCCTTCTTAACAAAGCAGACTTTGTGTTGATGTAAGTAATAGGTTCACCCATGATTGTGTATAAATAAATTACACCTTCTTTGGTGCTATAACATCATCCTGATTTAGGTATGTGGTGGTGTCTCAAACTTCATAAATGAATACCTGAAATACTTATATATTGCATTCATCTGAAAGGAAGCTGCTAGTAGGCCCACTCAAAGGATTGTTAACATCTCTTATAATTTCATGTTTTGGCAGGTAAACCTAGCCTTTAAGCAACCTGGAAAGAGGCTAGAGCACCAAGGAATTAGAATTGAATTTGTAGGTCAAATTGGTGAGTTTTAAAATAGTATTACTTTTTTTTTCTTTGATAACTGAGATTTTAACCGAAATAATTGAATTAGAGCTTAGCTTTGTAGAAGGAAGGAATGGATTTTGCTAGTAAAAGAGAGGACTTCTTTTATGACTATTAAATTGTGTTTCTTTGACTTGTATGAAATGGTATTTGACTCATCTTACCTTTATTTGTTATTGGACTTCTTTACTAAAAATGAAAGGAGTTATAGTAAACTACCAGCCTTGAAAAATAATTCAAAGAAATTAGTTGACCTACTGAAATTTTCATCTCCCTACATTTTTCACCATTCTTCTTATAATTAATTAGCAGCCTCATCTTCATTCTTCATTTTCTAACTACCCATGCCATTTGTTTTCCTGATCTAGTGTGTGCCTGTAGCCAGACTCACCTGTGTCAACACAAAACTTCCTATGAGAAAGGAGTAATTTCTTCTTGACTTAGATCAACTTATGTACATTTCCATACATTATTTCAGATACATGCTTGATTTAGTAGGGAGTTAAACTGTATATAAATCTTTCTGTACTGCAAATTCAGAAAAGAGAAAAGAAAATATGTCTTTATAATACTGTCTAAATAACTAGGCTTAAAATCTAGCTTTCTGAGTTTCACTGTACATTTTAAAAGTATTAGAATTGGATGGGTAGATACCTGTTTACATATCTGTTCTGACTGAGAGTGTACCTATATATCTATTCTGAGAGGCAAGTTGTAGTAATCAATAGTTGGTTTTAGTGTTTTTGTGTTTTGTAATTTTATGAAGGTAATATGTTTGCCTAACTAAAGCAAAACAATTTTTGCCTTGTCTGGGGGAAGTTCAAATAATTGCTGGTAACCTGTCAAATGGCTTCATATTGGGAGAGCCCCAACTACGTCAAAGGAATGAACTTATTTTTAATAGAAATTTTCATTGTGCTATGCACCACTTATGCCTACATGGAGTTTAATTATAAAAAGGATAATGGAATTCCGAGCATAGATCTAGTTTATTAAAGTAGAGACAAACCCAGTAATTCTTTTGGTAAAAATTGTTTGTGTTGGGAGTAGACGTTTGGGTTTTATTGAAATGGATATTAATTAATTAGTCTTTTTGCCTTTTAAAATTTCTTAGAACTTTTCAATGACAAGAGTAATACTCATGAATTTGTAAACCTAGTGAAAGAACTAGCCTTACCTGGAGAACTGACACAGAGCAGAAGTTATGATTTTGAATTCATGCAAGTTGAAAAGCCATATGAATCTTACATCGGTGCCAATGTCCGCTTGAGGTATGAATGTGTATTATAAACTGTAAACAGAATCAAAACCAGAAAGTAATGACTACTGTCGTTATCTTATTTGAACCTCTAATTATAATTCTAGATTGGAAGACTTAAGGTTTTTAAAAATTCTGTCAGTCCGGGCTCAGTGTCTCACGCCTGTAATCCCAGCACTCTGGGAGGCCGAGGCAGGCGGGCGGATCACCTGAGGTCAGGAGTTCAAAAGCAACCTGGCCAACATGGCGAAACCTCATCTTAAAAAAAAAATTCTGTCACATACTTTGTCAGATACCTCTGATCTGAGGTAATAGAGCTTTCTAACATTATGGAGTTAGACAACATTGTTATGAGACATGTCAGTTATACACTTCCTGGTATGAATTGTCCCTTATGTACTTCATTTGTCATGTAAACTGAATTACCTTCTAAATCTACTAATTTTCCAGAAAATCTCATTTAGTATATGGTTCAGAAGTAATCTGGAGTACCAGAGAGGCTCTGATACAGCTAAAATGATACAGGTAGTGGATGGCAGAACTGGAGTAGGAACCTGGTTTTCTAAACTCTCAGTTCAGTGTCCTTTCCTTTCACCAAGTCTGCATGCAGGAAGCCAGGGATGTCCAGGGCATTTGAGGATATTAATCTGAATGCATCAGATCTGAGATTCTGCTTTCTCTGTTTAACTTGGCACTATCTATCTGGAACTGGGTTTGACAACCGAAATTTCAAATAGCAGTTCCTTAAATGATCTGGAGCAGTTTCTTCAAGTAGGCTTGATGACAGCCCTCCAAACTCATCTGTAAAGTATTTACACTATTCTTAAAGTTGAACTTCATAGTTTTTTTTTCCACGTTGGGGGCATTAAACTCCTTCGTGAAGTAATGAAGTAAGTTGATCCCAAAGGAGTTCCAGCAAGAAGGAGAAGGCTGAGTTGCAGTTAATGTTTGCTGATTTAAAACATGAAAATTTATTACAGGTGATTTAACTCATCCTCTCTTTTAATTTTGTAGGTATTTTCTTAAAGTGACAATAGTGAGAAGACTGACAGATTTGGTAAAAGAATATGATCTTATTGTTCACCAGCTTGCCACCTATCCTGATGTTAACAACTCTATTAAGATGGAAGTGGGCATTGAAGATTGTCTACATATAGAATTTGAATATAATAAATCAAAGTAAGTACCTTTCACAGATAAGTTATTCAGGGAAAAATCAAAAATTAGCTTTTAAGGTTTTTGTTAGTTGGTCAAAGTAAGGATAGAAGTGACATTAATCTGATGTTAACAGGATCTCAGAGTTACAAGAAATTTTAGGAGTTTGGTCTGGCTTCCACCCAATTAAGGTGTCTTTTATGTTCTATTCCTGATAAATCTCTGCTTGGCCACTTTTTGTAGAGGATGTTACCATCTCAGAAGGCAGCCAATCCTGTTGTGTCTGTTAAGCCAATTATCTTACTGGCTTTACATTACCTCATCTTGGCCATCTCTTTTCACATATTTTCACCTTTACCACTTAACCACTGTTAATATCCCCTGTATATCTTTACTTGGGGGGCGAGGAAGGTATATATGTTTATGTATGTTGTATTTTTACAAAACTGGCTCATATTTTGTTTATTGTTTAATGCCTTTTTAAACTTTATTATGGGGAATTTCAAACATATACTAAAATATTTGAACAGTATACTTGAACAATGTAATGAATCCTCATGTACCCATTGCCCAGCTCCAACAGTTATCAGCACACGATCCAGTTTGTTTTATCTCTCAAATATAAATATTCAATTCTCATACTCCCCATAGGTTATATTGAAGCAAATTCCAGACATTTAATTTAACCCATAAAATTATGTATCATTTTATCAATTATATGTCTGGAATTTGCTTCAATATAATCTATGGGAAGTTGTATCTATCATGTTATACATGGACTAAGATGTTCTCAGAAACATTACTTATGAGAACAAAAGATTGCCATTTAAATGCCCACTGCTATTATACAGTTAAATAAATTATGGTCCAGCCATACTGTGGAATGCTAAAGAAGAGTTAAAAAGATTGAGGCTATATGCAGTGGCTCACGCCTGTAATCCCAGCACTTTGGGAGGCTGAGGTGGGTTGGATCACCTGAGGTGAGGAGTTTGAGACCAACCTGGCCAACATAGTGAAACCCTGCCTCTACTAAAAATACAAAATGTAGCTGGGCATGGTGATGTGTGCCTGTAATCCCAGCTACTCAGGAGGCTGAAAGAGGAGAATTGCTTGAACCTGGGAGGCAGAGGTTGCAGTATGCTGAGATTGCACCACTGCTCTACAGCCTGGGCGACAGAGCGAGACTCCATCTCAAAACAAAAAAATTGAGAGATGTGTATTTAATTCTCCAGAAACGTATCCATGACATATTATTAAGTGAAAAAACAGCATGCATAGTACTATTTCATTTCTGTAAAATGCTCATGTATTTGGATATCAATAGAAAAGGCCTGCAGTGGTATTCAGCATATTGTTAACACTGGTGATCTGTAAAGGATGAAATTATGTATTGAGTTTATACATTTCGTATTTAAATGTTAAATGACAAGCTTGTTTTCTGTGTCTATTCAGAAAAAAAGTCTTAAAAAGTTACATAATTCTAAATACAACTACAATACTATTATATCTAAAAATATTAGTAATTCCTTAATATCTTCATATGCCCGGCAGCATTCACATTTCCCTAATTGGCTCACAGATGCATTTCTTTTTTCACGTGCTTTGTTCATATCAATGTCTAAATAAGCACCACACATCGGATTTGGTTGTTTGACTCTTAAATTTTTTAACTTACAAGTTTCCCTTCTATTTTTTTATTCAAGTTTGTTTATTGAAGAAATGGGTGTACCTTCTATTATCTCCCTCCTACCCCAGTTTTCTGGGGTTTATTTTTCTTTGTTGTCACTCTCAGGTTTATATCACCAAAATGTAATATACATGCCTTCAGTATCTTAAATTATATATATATATATGTATATATCATATATGTAGTATATATTAATATATTGTCTATAATATATTGTTAATATATATATTATTTATATATACTATATATTATACACACACACACACACACACACACACACACACACACACACACACACACATATTGAGATGGAGTCTCTCTCTTGTCCAGGCTGGAGTGCAGTGGCACCATTTCAGCTCACTGCAACCTTTGCCTCTTCACCTCCTGAGTTTAAGCGATTCTCCTGCCTCAGCCTCCTGAGTAGCTGAGACTATAGGCGTGTGCCATCACGCTCGGCTAATTTTTGTAGTTTTAGTAGAGGTGGGGTTTCACCCTGTTGGCCAAGCTGGTCTTGAACTCCTGACCTCAGGTGATCCACCTGCTTCAGCCTCCTAAAATGCTAGGATTACAGGTGTGAGCCACCACGCCCAGCCTGATACAACATTAATCGAGTATTGACATCTAATTTTGAGAGCCAGACCTGGGAGGAGGCTAAAAAGTCCTCTGGGTATTATAGGGATCCCTAGGTTTATTACCACGTCATTTCAAGGTATGTGGGAGCAACCTTTGGTTATTAGTTATTACAACAGAAGACTCAACCTATATAGGTAGTCTCCTTTACTTTCTCTTTGTGGGCAGATGATTTATGTTAGTTGCACTATTGTAGCACTTAGAGTAATAATGACACTAAACTCTTGTGTTGTTTTTTTTTTTTTTTTACTTTTTTTTTTTTTTTTTTTTACCATTAGACCACCAGGGAACTCTTGTGTCTTTTAATGTTGAAAATGTCTTCATACACCAAATATTTGAAGTTGTTTTTTTTTGTTTTTTTGTTTTTTTTTTTTGAGAAAGAGTCTTGCTCTGTCACCCAGGCTCTGGAGTGCATGGCACAGTCATGGGTCGCTGCAGCCTGAATCTCCCAGGCTCAAGCTGTCCTCTCACCTCAGCCTCCTGATTAGCTAGGACCACAGACATGTGCCACAAATATTGCACCATCCAGCTAATTTTTAGTAGAGATTACATCTCCCTATGTTGCCCAGGCTTGGTCTCAAACTCCTGGGCTCAAGCAATCCTGTGAGCCCAGCTGCAACAACAGTTAACCAGGCTAATTATTCCATCTGAGGTACATTGATGGTCACGTAAAAGTTTGATTCCTTATTTGCATAGTGAAATGATGAATACTTTTTGGAAAAAAAAAAAAAGAACACTAAATATGAGTAATCAAAATGGTTGTTGTTGTTGTTTTTTGTTTTTGTTTTTTTTTGGTGAGCCAAAGTTTTGTTTGTTCATTTGAAGTATTCTTCCGTGACATCCTTGGCCTGAGACTCCTTGCCATAGTTCGTAACTACTACACAACTGCAACCAACCACTTTACGGGGTTTCCCCTCACTGTAAATTTTATAGAGACCCACCCATTCCCCAGTTTCTTGTTATCATCAGCAGGGGTTCAGCACAGAGGGCCTCCATCAATTTAACATACATGGGCTCATCACAATTAGCTGCAAGCACACAAAGATTAGTTTGGTTCATGTCTAAGGCTTTGACAGCTTTGTGAACTCCACATGCTAGGCCATCATGGATGAGGGTGGTCTTCAGCAACTCTTGTAAAGCAGTATTAACATCATTATATCTCCAGCAGTAGTGCCTTCCTCAGCCATGGAGGTGAGTGAAGCCGAATCTTGAATGTGCCCAAGCCGGCACCTCCATGCGACTCAGCCGTGGCTGGGAAAGAGCTCAAAATAGTACTTTCTTTCTTCCCTGCTTGCTTTCTTTTTTTTGTGAGACAGAGTCTTGCTCTGTCACCCAGGCTGGAGTGCAGTGGTGCGATCGTGACTCACTGCAGCCTTCATCTCCTGGGTTCAAGCAGTCCTCCCATCTCAGCCTCCCAAGTAGTAGGGATCATGAGCATGTGCCAGCACGCCCAGCTAATTTTTGTATTTTCAATAGAGACAGGGTTTTGCCATGTTGGCCAGTATGATCTTGAACTCCTGACCTCAAGTGATCTGCCTGGCCCAGCCTTCCAGAGTGCTAGGATTACTATGCCTGGCCTGAAAATGGTATTCTTAAATAATTAGGCTAAGTATGTCTATCAAAGTCTTTTAGGACGTATTTCACTCTTTTTGCTTGTTTTTAAACTGATATTTAGTGAGATATGTTCTTTCTCAATAGGTATCATTTAAAGGATGTGATTGTTGGAAAAATTTACTTCTTATTAGTAAGAATAAAAATACAACATATGGAGTTACAGCTGATCAAAAAAGAGATCACAGGAATTGGTAAGTTGAAAAGAGTATGTAAATTAAATTCTTTCTTTTAGTTGACATTTTAAAAATCTTAAAATATTGTTTAAACATAATTAATTTGATATCCACATTGAGTCCTGATTTTGCTACTTAATATGGATGCAGTGACTTACGCCTGTAACCCTAGCACTTTGGGAGGCTGAGGTGGATGGATCATGAGATCAGGAGATGGAGACCATCCTGGCTAACATGGTGAAACCCCATCTCTACTAAAAATACAAAAAATTAGCCAGGTGTGGTGGCACGCACCTGTGGTCCCAGCTACTGGGGAGGCTGAGGCAGGAGAATTGCTTGAACCTGGGAGGTGCAGAGGCTGCAGTGAGCCAATATTGCACCACTGCATTCCAGCCTGGGTGACAGAGCAAGACGCCATCTCAAAAAAAGAAATTTGCTGGCAGTAAGTTATTTAATGCTTTTTTTTAGAATTAATTTTTGATCGTCCAGGATTTATTTTTTATAAAAAACTAATTTTGAATAGGTAATAAATTTAGGTGGTTCAAAAATAAAGTGTAAAAGAGTATACAGTAAAAGGTATCTTATTTCTGTATTCTAGCTACTCATAGGTAATATAAGTTTAAAAATCCTCAGTGGAGCAGATCAAAACTCCTGTGCTGATCAGTAGTGGGATTGTGCCTGTGATTAGCCGTTGCACTTCAGCCTGGGCAACACAGTGAGACCACTCCAAAAAAACAAAAACAAAACTTTCTGGTTAGTTATATATACAAGCAAGTACCTATGTATAACACACACCCTTTTTTACTTAAATGGTGGTGTATAATGCATACTTTGCTTTACCACTTAGTAGTGTATCTTAGAGAACTTTCCATACCAGTGTGTAGAATACTTTATCTTTTTAATAATTTTCCATTTTATTGATACAGTAGAATTGAACCAGTCTACTGTTTGTGGACATACAGGTTGTTTCCAGTCTTTTGCTATTACAAATAATGTCATTTTACACATGTGCAGACATGTGTCCAAGATAAAATCTTAGAAGTGGAATTCATGGGTTAAACAGTATATTTATTTGTAATTCTTCTACCCTTTTTGTGGAGAACAGGGTCTCACTATGTTGCCAAGGCTGGTCTCGAACTCCTGGGCTCAAGTTGTCCTCCCACCTCTGCCTCCCAAAGTGTTATGATTACAGGCATGAGCCATTGTACCTGACCATTTATATAATCTTGATGCATGTTATCAGTAAGTCTTCTTTAGGGATTATACCAGTTTGCATTGCTATCAGCAATGAATGTAGGAGAGTGCCTCTTTTCCTCCATATTCTCATGAGCACATGCTGTAAAAACTTTTAGCCAGTCTAATGGGTAAGGGCGAGATAGTACTCCATTGCAGTTTTAAGATTTTTCTCATGGATTGTTTTTCCCCCACTGCTTTATTGAGGTATAATTGGCAAATAAAAATTGTATATATTCACTGTGTATGATGGAATGTATATATTATGAAATGATTACTACAATCAAGCTAATTAATATATTCCGTTGTAGTTTTAATTTTCAGTTTTCTTATGGAGGATGAACATCTCTTCATGCGAATAAAAACAATTTTTATTTTCTTGAAACCATTCATATTCTTTGCCCTGTTTTCTATTGGACTATTATATTCTTTTTCTTACTTATGTGTAGAAACTATATATTAGAGAAATCAGTTCCCCTCCACCTTTTTTTTTTTGAGACAGGGTCTCACACTGTCACTAGGCTGGAGTGGAGTGGTACAATTATGGCTCACTGCAGCCTTGAACTCCTGGGTTCGAGCAGTCCTCCAACCTCAGCGTTTTGGGTGGCTGGGACCACAGGTGCATCCCCCAACAGCCAGCTAATTTTTTATTTTTTGTAGAGACAGGCTGTCACTGTGTTTGTTGCTCAGGCTGGTTTCGAATTCCTGGACTCAGCGATCCTCCTGCCTCAGTGTCCCAAATTGCTGGGATTACAGGTGTGAGCCACTGGGCCCTCAATTCCTTTTTCTAATACTAAGGGTAGCAAAAATTTTCCTTGTTTGTCTTGTTTGTGGTGTTTTATGCCATGTAGAAGTTCTAGATGTTTATGAAGTCAAATTTATTAGTTTTTCATTTTATGGCCTCTGGGTATTATGCCATGGTTAGAAAGGTCTTTTTCACATTTAAGTTCTAAAAATAATTTTTTGTGCTTGATTCTACTTAATACATTGGTGATTTTGTTTTGTTTTTGAAATTTTAATTCAGTTGAAATGTGTTGTGATGTTAACATGTGAGGTATGTATCACTGTTCCTTTTTTCCAGGTGGCTGACCAGTTGTCCTGATAGCATTTATTGGTTCATCCCTGCTTTTTAATTTTAATATATAAATTTACTTTGTCCTCTTTAACGTTGTTGGGTTTTTTGCTGAAAATAATTCTAGGCAACACTTTATAAGAATTTAAAATATAGTCAATATTCATAATTTAAAACATTTGTGATTTCTTTTATTAATATTATTTTTAAGTAAAATTCTTACCCAAGACGCAATCTCAAGAGGTCCTGAGAACATGTACCCTCATATGTGATTTCTTAATCTTCATGTTTTTACCTGCTAGTAAATTTAAGTGACTTTAAAATAGTAAAACCTAAACTTCAAATTCTCCTTTGCTGTTTAAAAAGAAATTGTTGGCCAGGTGTGGTCATACCTATAATCCCACTACTGTGGGAGGCTGAGGCAGGCAGATCACTTGAACCCAAGGAGTTCGAGACCAGCCTGGGCATCATGGTGAAACCCCATCTCTGTCCCCAAAAACACATAAATTAGCCAGGCATGGTAGTGCACACCTGTAGTTACAGCTAATTGCCAGGCTTAGGTGGGAGGATTGCTTGAGTTCAGGGGTTTAAGACCAGCCTGGGCAATGTACTGAGAACCCATTTCTACAAAAATTGAAAAATTAACCAGACATGGTGGCACACAGCGGCGCACAGCTATAGTTTCAGCTACCTGGGAGATTGAGACAGGAGGATTGCTTAAGCCCAGGAGGTTGAGGCTGCAGTGAGCCATGATTGCACCACTGCACTCTAGCTTGGATGACAGTGAGATACCATCTCTGAAAAAAAAAATGTAGAGGAAAAATAAGAAAGCATAAGGCTAGTAATTATATTCTGGAATATTTAAATTAATGTTATTTACGTTATTGCACTAGGACCCAGTACCACAACAGAAACAGAAACAATCGCCAAATACGAAATAATGGATGGTGCACCAGTAAAAGGTAACACACTTTTCATTTACTTCTTTTGTGTAGTGCAAACAGTAGTGTTTATGGCAGTTTTGTTTGTATTTCTTTTGTGTGAAAGTATTTGAATTCTTAAAACCATTCTTATAATGGTAGCTTTTAAGGTCGTCTTTGTATAGCTGCAAAGAAGACTGTAATTATACTTCTTAGTCTGAAATAAGGTTTAATTTTTCAGTTTCAATTTAGAATTTAGTAGAGACAATTATATGTATCTGTTCTCTAGTTTTGAATTTGTAATATTTTCATTGTCTTCTATTATACAATAGTTTTCTTTGTAAATCTTTTCTCTCCTGCCAACCACAAAATGGAGTATGACTGAGCATTAATTCCTGTGGGTTTTTGGAGTCTTTATAGCCCTCAAGAAAATAAGCAGTTCCATTACTAGATAATCTTCAGTATCTGACACAATGAAGCCAGTATTTATCATTTTAAATTTATGTCTGGGTTTTCTTCATTGTTAATACTTACATCACAAAGCCAGTACCATTTATTAAGAGCCAAGTGTCGATGAGGCATTGTAATCTCAGGTACTCTAAAACTACCTGTCATTCTTTGAGCTAGGTGGTTGTGTCCCTTATGACGCATGTATGTGTACTCTTGTGTTACGCAACATTACTTTGTAAAATTCCAGCAGCCAGCAATTTTTATGTAAATTATGAGTTTTATGTCTTTCGTTAAATTGGTGTGCATGAGAAAATTATTGCATTAAAAAATATTCAGGCCAGGCACGGTGACTCACATCTGTAATCCCAACACTTTGGGAGGCTGAGGTGGGTGGATCACTTGAGGTCAGGAGTTTGAGACCAGCCTGGGCAACATGGTGAAACCCCATCTCTACTAAAAATACAAAAAAAAAAAAAAAAAAAAAATCAGCAGGGCATGGTGGCAGGTGCCTGTAATCCCAGCTACTCAGGAGGCTGAGGCAGGAGAATCGCTTGAATCCAGGAGGTGGAGGTTGCAGTAAGCTGAGATCATACCATTGCACTCTAGCCTGGGTGACAGAGCAAGACTCCATCTCAAAAAAAAAAAAAAAATTCAAAAGAGAATATGTGAATAATTACCCTTAGGAAAACAGAAGCAATGAGAATCTGAATAACAGTCTTTTTAGTAATGAAAAATGTCATCATTCTGTCCGTTTTTAGCTTTGGATTTATGAGTAACAGGTATTCAAAAATTTATACACGTGATTAGAAATTATGGTAAACTTCATGAAAGAAGATAACAAAAACTACTTTTTTTTTTTTTTTTTTTTTGAGATGGAGTTTCGCTCTTGTTGCCCAGGCTGGAGTACAATGGCATGATCTTGGCTCACCACAGCCTCTGCCTCCCGGGTTCAAGTGATTCTCCTACCTCAGCCTCCTGAGTAGCTGGAATTACAGGTGCCCACCACCATGCCTGGCCAATTTTGTATTTTTAGTATTGATGGGGTTTCTCCATGTTGGTCAGGCTGGTCTTGAACTCCTGACCTCAGGTGATCCATCCACGTCAGCCTCCGAAAGTGCTGGGATTACAGGCATGAGCCACTGCATCTAGCCCAAAACTACTTATATAGCACTTATCTGTTGACACTGTTTGAGTTCTTTAAGTATATTAACCCATATAGTCCTTGCACATTCCTTGTGAGTACTAGTTATTCACCACTTCACAGGTGAAGAACTTAAACAATGAATAAGATTTGTCCAAGGTCACACAGTCAATAAGTGGTTGAGTTTAGATTTGAAGCCAGGCATTCTGGCTCTAGAACAGTGTTTCTTGTCTAGGGCCAACTTTGCCCCACAGTGGATGTTTGGTGTTGTCTGGAGACATTTTTGGCTGTTACACTTGGAGAATGCTACTGGTATCTAGTGGGTAGAAGCCAGGGTTGCTGCTAAACATCCTACAAAGGATAGGACCCTCCCTACAACAAAGATTTATTCAGCCCAGTGAAGAAGTGAAGCATTAGTGTCAACTCTATAGTGCTTAGTCCTGTTAAGTGACTGAATTTAATCATCTTTAGAATTAAGTGGAAATTCCTTTTCTTTCAGGTGAATCAATTCCAATAAGACTATTTTTAGCAGGATATGACCCGACTCCAACAATGAGAGATGTGAACAAAAAATTCTCAGTAAGGTACTTTTTGAATTTAGTGCTTGTTGATGAGGAAGACCGAAGGTACTTCAAACAGCAGGTATGGTGCCACTTAGGCTGATACTGTATTTTGCAGCAGATCTAAAAATACCTAGAAAGCACTCACTTTTCTAAGCTTCATTGTACCAAGCGAGTGGGAGTTTCTAAGTAAATAAAAACACTGTAGGTATGATAGATAAAGAAGTAGATGAGAATAGAATCCTATGATAAATCCCTCCCCAGTCATTTCTGCAGTACTCCAGAATGAGCTATAATTTTTCAGGGCTTTTAGTTTTCTCTTACAAGGTTTTTTGTTTCTGTTTTTTAATAATACCTACTGCTTACTTAGAAAAAAATAAGGCAATAAAGAATAAGGAATGAAGTAAAGGTCAGCAGAATTTTCACCACCATTGTGACTAATGTGTGTATGTGTATTTAGATCATATTATGGATGTTGCTCTTTTTTCTTACTGTTTATAATTTTTTTGTAGAGACAGAGTCTCACTTTATTACCCAAGCTAGTCTTGAAACTCTTGGGCTTAAGCAATCCCCCTGCGTTGGTCTCCCAAAGTGCCGTGATTATAGGCATGGGCCACCGTGCCCAGCTGTATTCTTTAATTTGCATTTTTACTCAGTAGTGTCTTGAATATCTTTTTCTTATCAGCAAATATACATCATCACTATTATTATTATTATTATTATTATTATTATTATTGAGATGAGGGTCTTCCAAGCAATCCTTCAGTCACAGCCTTCTGAGTAGCTGGGAGGTACAGGCACATACCACTGTGCCTTGCTGATTTATCCTTTAAACAATTCTGTTATAAATGTCTATGAGATGACTGAATTCTAATAATTTTTGTTTGTTTTTTGAGACAGAGTCTTGCTCTGTTGCCCAGGCTGGAGTCTAATGATGCAATCTCAGCTCACTGCAACCTCCACCTCCCAGGTTCAAGTGATTCTTGTGCCTCAGCCTCTCAAGTAGCTGGGATTACAGGCATGTGCCACCACGCCAGGCTAATTTTTGTATTTCCTTTTTTGTAGAGACAGGGTTTCGCCATGTTGGTCAGGCTGGTCTCGTACTCCTAGCCTAAAGTGATCCACCAGCCTTGGCCTCCCAGAGTGCTGGGATTAGAGGTGTGAGCCACCATGCCCAGCCTCTAATTCTTTTTTTAATATAAAATGTTCATTATAAGTTGTCGTTTGAAAATCAATTAAAAGCTTTTGGTGAATTTTGAATGAAGATAGTAATTAGAATGGTCTTTTGTATTCTGAATTAGATTAAGATTAATAAATATGTAATTGAATGTCAGTTGAGTGTTCAAAGCTAAGTTAAAAATATTCTGTGCTAAGTACTGTGAAAAATGCAAAAACTACCTTTTATAAACATGATTTGTCCTCCATGTTCTCACATTGTAGATATCTCGAAAAGGGAAAATGTAAACTAACAGAATACTTAAATAATAGTTTGACAGTAATTTAGAATAGAGAAAACCTATTGCAGTATTGCCATCCTAATGTTGTATAATTAAACATAGGTCATTTATAACTTCAAAATAAATTACATGATTTTTATAATTTCAAAATCAATTGCATATCATGGCACTATTGGAGGTAGTCTGTTATTTCTCATGCGTGCTCATTTGGGTGTTTAAGTTTTGATATGTTGTTTAAAAAAAAAACAAACTCAGCCCATAATGACTTCACGAAGCAAATAATTTTAGGAATTTAGAACAGAGAAGTTCTCAGGATGGATTGGTTAAGGGTAAGAGTTAGGTAGAGAAATAGAGATTTGAAGACTGGGGAAGATGTAGGGCAAGTTTATTTAGATTACATTGGAGGCAGAGTAACTCAGTTTGTCTGATGGGGGAAAGGCTCTAGGGAGGGAAAAGAGTAATGTTGGTAAATTGGATAAAGGTTATAGAGAGGCATGAATACCTGTTTGAAAATTTATTCTGGAGGCACTGAGAACTGCTGAAGAGCAATCTAAGCAGTGTATAAGAGGATTTACCTGGTAGTGATAACGAAGGATTAGTTAGAAAACGCCCTGCCTCCCTTGCCTCTGAGGAAGCTGTTTTAATGTCTAAGTGTCAAGAGCTTGAACTTGGGTGAGGGGAATGGAACAGAAATGAAAGGATGGATTTGGGGAATTATTTAAGTAATCATAGGACTTCTTTCCAGATTGGATTGGTGATGGTGGAAATGTATGGGTGCTGGTGGTAGAAGCACTGGAGGCAGAAGGAGCAGTCAGGATTAGAGTTGGAAGAAACTGTATCAGTTAGAAAAGAGGAGGGCTAGAAAAGAGGAGGGCTTTTGTAGGGAAGAATTTAATTTTGTTATGGTTTAAATTAAAGTGGCAGTCATGATTTCCTTGGTGAAAATTTAAGGCATCAAAGAGATAAGGCATCATATCAAACATTAATTTGTTAATGTCTTACATTTGTTTTCTAGGAGATCATTTTATGGAGAAAAGCTCCTGAAAAACTGAGGAAACAGAGAACAAACTTTCACCAGCGATTTGAATCTCCAGAATCACAGGCATCTGCTGAACAGCCTGAAATGTGAACTGAACAGGAAGAAAAAAGAAGAGTAAAAAACTCCTGTAACCATTAAGATTAAGTTCAGCAGGTTAAAGATGGTTGCAGCCGGAGTGGGGGAAAAAAGGCCAAAACTCCATATATATTAGTCTTCCTTTATCTTAACAGCACTGCATTTATTTTATGATATAATGAAATGTTCTTTTCATGTATATACATTTTTAAAAGTGCTTTCTTTGAAACACTGGAACTTTCTTAAGCTGCCTTTTTTTTAACTTCATACTCTGATGATAAGTACTCAGATATGCATCAGCGTAAACATGAAAAATTGTCATGTGAGTAGGCTGGTATTTGTAATTTTGCTTTCTTTCTGCATAATGTTGATTATAAATCCATTTCTTCTCTCTTTTCATGCTAATGATTACCTCTTATTCTCTACATGCAAAAAATTAAATATTTTATGTTCAAATAAAATTAGAAACCCTGAGTGGCCCCTCGCATCCTGCAGAGAGTTAAAACATGGCACCTCAACATTTTCGAGAACTACATTTATTTTTATATATGTGTTTGAGAAATGCATATAGAGTGTTTCACCGCAGGTGCTTCTGAGTACCATTCCATGGCTTCCAGAATTTTATCCTCTTTGAGGTCTTCTGTGGTATGACTATTGAATTTCTTCCCACAAGGGATTATGTAGCAGGTCATTATGGCCTTCTTTTTTTTTGGCCATATTAAGTAACAGGTTTGCTATTTTCCAGTAGTACCACTGTGTGTTTTCTGCAATGTGGAGTTGACTTAGGTTGGCATTTTAGATTTGTTAAAACCATTTTCTCCATAAATATTTTGAAACATATTTATATATTTCAATTTAATCTTTTGCCATGTGTATGCAAATATTTTCTTAACTTCACAAATTCTCTTTTTTAGGGGAAAATTTTGGGATGGGAGACTCAGGAGGACCTGTGAAGCATGTAGTTATCTAGATCTGGTAATTTCATGTTTATTAAACTCAAACTTTGGCTACTTAAACTCACATTGAAACTTCATCCAGTCTCTTAATTTTTTAACACTAAATTCAAGTCATTTGTTTAAAGTCTCTAAAAAAGATTACAGTCATCCATTCATATGCATGGGGTCTGATCATAAATACACTAAATGTGGAGTGTAGGAACCAAAATGAAACCTGCTATATGGAAACTACTTTCACTTATGGTTCATTGGGTTTTGTACCAATTTTTTTTTTATATATACTTCAGTGCAAGTCTTGTCAGTTAACCTTACTTTATGAGTAAGCTAAATAACCCAAATTACATTTCTTTAAACCTGTTTTACTACTATGGCACTTTGATAAAATGGTCAGTAACCAACTTTACTGGCAAAAGGGTCCATGTACCATGTGCTGGAGCATCTGTTCTACATGTGGATATCTATGAATGGTAATGTTTTCCTTCATGTAAGTGCCTATTCAGAGTTTCAAAATTTTTAAATGCCAAATATTTTCATGGTCACTTGCATGTAGTAATCTAGAAAATATTCAGAGATTTTGAAAACCAATTGTATTTAACCAGCCTCAAATTGTGCAACCATGATGTATAATAAAAAATTTGAAACAGAATCTGAGCTTGCTGTTTGATTAAAATGGCTCTATTCTCAAATCTCTTCTTATTGTTAGATTTAGTGTTAAGCATAAGATTGCTCAATAGTTTAGGAACTGTAATTGTGATAATGAATTTTTATTACTACTACTGGTTTTAATTTTAAATAGCTATGTAATGTTTTTAATAGGCTGGCTTACAACTGTCATATACAGGATGCCTATCCATTTTGCTCAAGACTTTTTGTTGCATAACCAATTTGAAAAATAAAAATTCGAATTTAGTATTTGGCTATTTCAGTCAGAAGTAAGCCAGTTAATTAGAAGTCACAAACTGAAAAAGAAATTTGTGTCTTTAATGAAGAGTTACGATGTCTAATCCATTGGTTCTCAACCCTGGCTGCATGTTAGAATTACCTTAGATGCTTTTAAAAATAACCAGGTCTAGGTCCTACTCTGACCAATAAAACAGGAATCTCAGAGACTGGGCCATAGGCATTAAAAACAAATGAACAGAAATACCTGTAATCCCAGCACTTCAGGAGTCTGAGGTGGAAGGATCACCTGAAGCCAGGAATTCGAGACCAGCCTGGCCAACAAAGTGAGACCTTATCTCTACAAAAAAATTTAAAAATTAGCTAGGCATGGTGGCATGCATCTGTATTCCCAGCTACTCAGGAAGCTGAAACAGGAAGATCCCTTGAGCACAGGAATTTGAAATTACACTGAAGTGATCATGCCACTGCACTGTAGCCTGGGCGGCAGAGTCACCATATCTCAAAAGAAAAATCTACCCAGAGTTGAGAACCACTGAGCTAAACCATTAAAATTTTTATTTCTCTCACTAACAATTTTTTCCTTGGCCGGGCGTGGTGGCTCACGCCTGTAATCCTAGCACTTTGGGAGGCTGAGGTGGGTAGATCACCTGAGGTCAGGAGTTCAAGACTGGCCATATGGTGAAACCCCATCTTAAAAAAAAAAAAAAAAAAAGTAAAAAAAAAAAAAGAATTTTCTCCTTATTGTTTTGTTATTGTTGGGGAAGAAAAACTTTTACCCTCTTAGGATGAGTTCTTGCAGGCCTGCAAATTAGACAAGAGACGTGGCTGGGTACCTAACACTTCGAGAGGCTGGGGTGGGAAGATGGCTTGAGCCCAGGAGTTTGAGACCAGCCTGGGCAATATAATAAGACCCCATCTCTATTGGGGGGAGGGGGGACAAACATAAGGGAAGTGATGGGTAGTAAGAGTACTTATGGGTAAACAAATGACATAGAAAAGATAAAATGAGCTCTTACTAGAATAGATGGGAGATACGATAATTTTGGTGTAATGTCTGTTCACGTGTGGTACCCATTTATTGTCTCAGGATAAAAGCCAGTCTTTCCTGGTTGCTCCCAGGAAGGGGATTTTTGAGTTCTTTTGAGCGCCCAGGCTTTTAGGCAGATAAGGGATTTCAAAAACAAATGCCTGGCCAGGGATGGTTGCTCACACTTGTAATCCCAGCACCTTGAGGGCCAAGGCAGGAGGATCACTTGAGCCCAGGAGTTTGAAACCAGCCTGGGCAACACAGCAAGACTCCATCTTTGCAAAAACAAAAAGAACTAGCCGGGCGTGGTGGCGTGCACCTGTAGTCCCAGTTATTTGAGAGGCTGAGATTGGATGATCACCTGAGCAAGTAGGTTGAGGATGTGGTGAACCATGATAGTGCCACCATACTCCAGCCTGGGCGACAGAGTGACACCCTGTCTAAAAAACAAAAGCAAATTGCTCAAAATAATTTTTATGCCTCCGGTGTATTCTGGAGCCCCTTCAATATGGATCTAGTGGTTGGAATACCCAATTGTCATTATCATGTGATTCAGTAAAGCCTAAAATTTTATGCTGTTCTTTTATGTTCATTTGAATCTGTTGGGCATATATTGAGGCTTCCAACAGGGGTTTATACTCACCTGGATTGGAATGTAACATATTTTAAGCTTTAAATCAGATAAAAGCATATTGAGGGAAATGTGCATCCTTAGATATAATACTTTTTTTTTTTACACTTGGGGTCTTCTGTGAACATAATTCTCTTCATGTCACTCCCCTAAAAATCTTTTAGTGACTTAGTTACTTGCAGAGTAAATGTCAAATTCCACATTGCAAAACACAGCTTCAGCTCCAGTTATGCCAGACTCCTTGGAGACTGCCCATCCACTTCCTGCACCCCAGCTGACTAACTTCTAGTACGACTGTCCTGGCAAATCTCATCTGTCACCATCTCCACATCTCCAAGTCAAAGAGTTGTCCTTTTGTTGTACTGCCAAGGCGTGGTGCGCACCTCTGGGATTATAGTTATCACAGTTTTAAATGACATCTGAATTGTTTAATTTTATGGATTTTAAGCCTCTCTAGGGCTCAGACTGTTTTGACATAGTCTGTACTTATCACTTACACTTTTTTTTTCTTTTCTGGACAGGGTCTCAGTTTGTTACTTAGGCTGAGTGCAGTGGTATGATCATGGCTCACTGCAGCCTCAATCTCCTGAGTTCAAGTTATCATCTTACCTCAGCCTCCCAAGTAGCTGGGATTATAGGCATGTGCCCAGCTAATTTTTTATTTTATTTTTTTAGAGATGGGGTCTTGCTACGTTGCCAGGCTGGTTTCAAACTCCTGAACTTAAGCAATCCTCCTGCCTCGGCCTCCCAAAGTGTTGAGATTATAGGCATGAGCCACTGCACCCAACCCACTTTATCTTTGAATAAATGAATGAACCTTATTTTCCAAGTGATTATGAAATTAAAGATCCTCTCATTTATAAAAACTATAGGTCTAAACTATAACACAATTATGGATTAGAACTGTTAGGCAGTTCAGTATTAGAATAAAGCAAAAGTTTTCTAGGAGTGGTATGCCCTGGAGAGAAAGCAAGACAGAGCAGAGCAGGACCATGCGGGTGCTATCTGTACAAGTTCTACAAATGTGTTCAATAAGTGCCCCATCCCTTCCAGCTCTAACATTTCATGATTCTAAGAGTAAATTTTTTTTTGAGATGGAGTCTCGCTCTATCACCCAGGCTGGAGTGAAGTGGTGTGATCTTGGCTCACTGCAACCTCCGCCTCCCGGGTTCGAGCGATCTCCTGCCTCAGCCTCTCGAGTAGCTGGGACTACAGGTGCTTGTGCCACCATTCTTGGCTAATTTTTTGTATTTTCAGTAGAGACGGGGTTTCACTGTGTTAGCCAGGATGGTCTTGATCTCCTGACCTCATGATCCGCCCGCCTTAGCCTCTCAAAGTGCTGGGATTACAGGTGTGAGCTACTGTGCCCGACCAAGAGTAAATCTTAAAAGTTCACTTAGGATGAACATTAGTTTAGTGTCTACATTATGATGACGTTAATGTCAGAAAAATACTAGAAACTTCAAATTACAGAATTTGGTAGACAAGGTGTGAGAGTAATCTACAGGATGTGCTTTTGTGAAACCTACTCTAGGTTTCGTTAATAGCAAAAGTGAAGGCGAAGAAGAAAAAAACTTGTTTTATTTCTACCACCTGGGTTATCTTCTCCCACTTCCTTTCTCCCTCTCCTAGTTATTTCTGTATTCATGCATGAATTTAGCATATTTACAGACTATCAGTTAGTGCTTGCTATGGTTTGAATGTGTCCCCTAAATTTTTTGTGTTGGGAACTTAATCCTCAAATCCACATGTTGATTGGAGGTGAGGCCTTTGGGAGGTAACTAGGATTAGATAAAATTCTTAGTGTGGGTCCCCCATGATGTGACTGGTGGCTTCCTAAGAAGAAGAAGGAAGAGAAACCTGAGTTGACACACAAGGTCTTGCCTTCTGTCCATGTGATGCCTTCTACCATGTTATGTCAAGAGGGCCATCACCAGATTCCAGCCTCTTGATCTCGGACTCCCTAGCCTCCAGAACTATAAGAAATCAATTTATTTTCTTTATAAATTACTCAGTCTGTAGTCTGTTATAGCAATGCAAAATGTGTTATATTGGCCCTACCCTGAAGGAACTTTATTTTTTGAGACAGAGTCTCACTCTGTCACACAGGTTGGAGTGCAGTGGCGCGGTCTCGGCTCACTGCAATCTCTGCCTCCTGGGTTCAAGCGATTCTTCTGCCTCAGCCTCCCGAGTAGCTGGAACTATAGGTGAGTGCCACCACACCTGGCTAATTTTTGTATTTTCAGTAGAGACAGGGTTTCACCATATTGACGAAGCTGGTCTCAAACTCCTGACCTCGTCGTGATCCACCCACCTTGGCCTCCCAAAGTGCTGGGATTACAGGTGTGAGCCACCGTGTCCTGGTCCAGAGCAGTAGTTCTCAAAAGTGTGGTCTCAGACCAGCAGAGTTCCATCATCTGGAAATGTTTTAGAAATGTAAACTCTCAGATCTCCCTCTAGACCTAATGAATCAGAAACTTCAGGGATGGGGCCCAATAATCTTGTTTTTAATGATTCTTTTCTGATGATTCTGGTGCACTCTAAAGTTTAAGAACCACTGATCCAGAGGCACAATTATGATAGTTTTCATTCTATAATAGAGCCTCTGCTAGGACCTATGATGTGTAAGAGAATCAGCCAGTGTGTTCAGAGGTACAGAGGTGAGAAATGATGACATAACAGGTGTATAGTTCCAGCAGGAATAGAATGGTAGATGTGGGGAGTTGAAACAAAACTGGAAGAGGCATATAGGGCGAACCAATTTAGGACAGAACCTGGATGCCATACGATGGAGTATAGGCTTTATCTGAACATTTAGTCAGAATCACCAAAGGACTCTAAGCAGGAGTAACTTACCAGATTTGTGTTTTCAAAAGATCATTAAGGTGCTTATAGGAGGCTACCAGTTACATAGTTATTGCATTCGTCCATTCAACAAGCAAAATAAAATATTTATAGATGCCCTAATATGTGTTAGGTGCCGATTACACTTACTGCTATAAATATGACATAACCAGTATAAATACGACATCTTTTTTTTGTAAAAGCAAAAATTGTATATTGAATTTTCCCATTTCAATGTTCATAGTAGAACTTAATGAATGGCTGAAAGGGAAAGCCTGTATGTACTATCATAAAATTCAGATTGCACTTTCTACCTGCAAGGAGTTCCAAACAAAATTACAGTTAAAATAGTTTTGAGAATTTTTTTTCTGTAAAACTATACTAGGGTTGGGCTAGATCCGTAAGACCAGTAACTGCCAGGTGCTGTGGCATGCACCTGTAGTACCAGCTACTTGGGATGCTGAGGCAGGATTGCTTGAGTCCAGGAGTTCAGGATCACCCTCTTCTCAAAAAAAAAAAAAAAAAAAGACTAGTACAACTGTTGATTCTGGCCCAATATGCTGCTCCTGTCCAAAACGCCCAGATGGTCTGAATAATGTAAAAAAAAAATGCTAAAAACTATGCAGTAATCATTCGTGACTGTAATTATACACTAGTTTTCCCTCTCGACTATTTCTTCCAATGTTAGCCTGTTGTGGTGAAAAGCCGATTTGTTTTGAAAGCAGAAAAACTGGCTGGGCATGGTGGTTCACGCCTGTAATCTCAGCACTTTGGGAGGCCAAGGTGGGCAGATCACTTGAGGCCAGGCGTTCTGAGACCAGCCTGGCTAACATGTTGAAACTAAAGAGAATATGAAAACTAGCCAGGTGCAGTGGCACAGGCCTGTAGTCCCAGCCACTTGGGAGGCTGAGGCATGAGAATCGCTTGAACCTGGGAGGTGGTGGTTGCAATGAGCTATGATTGTGCCACTACAGTCCAGCCTGGGCAACAGAGTGAGACGTCTTAAAAAAAAAAATGAAGAATGTGGCTATTTTTAAAAATAAAATAATTTTTAAAAAGATTTAGATTAGTTTCTGACTCTACCATTTATTGGGGCAAGTTACTTAACCTGGTGACAATAATACCTCTAAATGTGTCGGGATCGGCACGTCTGCCGGGGAGGCTCTTGGCCAGCAAGAGGGTCCCAACCTGGAAGGAGAGAAGTGTGCGAGAAATAAAGAAGACAGACAGACAGATGGAGTCTGGAGGACTGAATAGGCAATGCCTAGACAGCAATTTTATTTGTGCATAGGGTCCCAATATATACTTTCAGCTTTCAGCAGCTGACGTCAACCCACATTGTTGATTCTATACAATAAAGGGGAACAAAAAGTTACAACA